>STHB01007508.1:0-15102 GCA_018908115.1 Anopheles rivulorum | reverse complement strand
CCCCATCGATCAAGAAAAAAAAGCAAACTAAAAAAAAAGGGCGGAAGGAGATCGGTTCGTGGCCGTTCTCACCGTCTATCACGCGCCCAAATTACAAGCTGATTATTGGACCGGGCCCTTAATCCATTCAGCCAGTTGCGGACGTGCGGTCGAACAGATCGATGGGCCACAACGATCGGGCGCCCAAGGGGAAGGGACGGAAGGCGCGTGCGCCCTCGCGAGGGTCATTGCCTTAATTAAGCCGATCCGTGGCTCGCAGTATATCACGTACGCTAATGGAACTTTTATTGGCACGTCGTTCGAACGAGGGTGTGCGCCCCGGCTCAATTCCCAGCTTGGATTGCGCCAAACAACAACTACGGCACGATCGCAGTGACCACAAGTATTCACCAGCATGGCTAGTACTGTCCGTCTACCACCCAAACAAAAAAACATATCAAACTCACCCCTTCTCACGGGGTGTGGATGTTTGCATTCGAATCCTCAGCGAACCGTAAACCTTTGCGAGCTACCTTAGGCAGGGGTGTGTACGATACTTTGTTGAAGAAGGTGATTACTACCCCTGGAACACGGTAGCCACGCGGCCACTTCCTACAATCGTCGCTCGAGCCCGAAACTGTTGTTGATTTTAAGTTATTTGTTGGCCTTTTGTACGCTTTTCGAAATTTGCTCACAAGAATTTCGTTCAATGCGGCGTACCACACATTAAAACCACGCCGGAGACACCCCGGACATAGATGGTAGAATGCAGTGTGGCACGCGCGATCCACATCCGCAATGTCGACCGAGCCACGCGCACAAAGCTTTTGTGAGCGAGGTTCGGTGGTTTTGTTGGTGTGGTTGGCTTGGCCTGGCGGGAAATTATGATCGTTTGACTGTAGAACAGCTGGGTGCTTTGGTGTGATTCTTACCACGCCGGCGTGGTGTGCAATCGAAAATCGATTTTACGGCGAAGGTTGAGGTGGAATTGGAAAGTGTGATTTGATTAGATCGTGCAATATGTTGCACAGTGGAAACTGTTTCCGCTCACACACGGGTGGAGGTTTGGTGTGAAATACCGCTACGGATACGTTCATTTTGTCGTTTTTTTATTGCCTAATCAATAGTGGCTAACCAGATTGACTGTTTCATACAAGAAGGGTATATGAGTGAACAATAAATACAAATGTCAGCATGTTGAGGGATTAAAAACGACAAGAAGGATTTGTCTTTGTGTCTTAATTGATTATTTGTAATAGTTGTTTATGATTGCCGTTTCCGATGAAAACACGACGAAAAGAAACAATAAAATAAATCATCAACACAAATACTACCCACTAAATCATCAACGTACTCTGTCCTTGTGTACGACCTAATAGAACCTAACGGACTGGGTTATCCGGTGTTATTCGAATGACATGACCAGCCCTCGGTAGTCTAGCCATTCTAATTTGCTATACGATTGTAAGCTCATCGTACAACTTGTGCATCTCGTTATTAACTAGAGATCATCATTTACTTCTCCATTGTCCTTCTACAAATACGGGATCGAAAATCATTCTCCTCGAAGTTTCTAAGAGGATTTCGTCAATTTTGGACGTTGTCTCGGAGTCATATGTGAGCACCAGAACTATATCAGTTCTATTTAATCCCAGCTTTGATTGTCGTGACAGGAGTTCCGAGCGGAGAAGTTACCTCAGAACAAGAGAAGTAACATAAATTTTGTTGTTTGTACTGACGTTTGACCCAACTTATCTGAAATTTTGGATGACTTCAAAAGTGTCTAATCTATTTGTGCGTCACCCTGAGTAAGTCGGGAATTGTTATCAATAGTGGGGCCACCATTAGTTTGGTTTTTGTCGCGTCCCGCCTATTCGCATGTTCGATCCTCTGGCAAGCCTTCGCTACATAGGAGAGGTCCTCAAAATGTCTACTCCAGAATCTAGAATATCTTTCTGTAGTGCAAGGTTGATGAGTAACCTAGCTGGCTCATCTCCTTGGCCCAGATCCATAGTGATAGCAAAGGACCCTGAGACTTGCACCTGACATAGTCTATGGGCATTGGACATTTGGTCATTGGCAATTGAATGACAGAATTATAATAAATGAAAACAAACGATTCACAATATATCACATCATTTGGCTCCCACCACAATATCTTCACTCAATAAAAATTACAGTTTTATCAAAAATTTATTTTGTTTGTTTTTTCATGAATAATTAAATATGAGTTAATAATTGATATCCTATCACATTTCTTATACTTGAAACGAAAGGTCATTGAGGTGTGAATCAAACCATACAAATTCAATACTTAAGGTTGTGATTTTGTCCTATTGTTTTAAAACCAAAGATAGAAATCGACATTAGAAAAGAAATTTTTAAAGCCGAACCTTCAGAATCGATAAATATCTTTCACGCGTGACCTAGTCCACTAATTCACAAGCTGTGCTGCATTGGATAGTGCACGCATCACACTCCACCGAAGAACCGTTTTTCTACCTCCGTTATTATTTTTTTCTCCCCTTTTTAAAGGGTTTTCAAGTGCACCCTCTACACTCGTTCCGGTCTCGATATCGATATCGTACCGATCAAAAACGCCAACTATCTACGTCCTTACGCGGGCGCTGGGCGCGCTGGGTTTCCACCGAAAAAAATACGTGGTAGACGTAGATCGGGTGACCTTAACATACCAGCTAGCAACCACCCCCTGCTGGTACCGTTCGTTTCTCTTCCAATCGACCCACTTGCCACGCATCATTGACCGTTCGGCCGTTCGGTACGAAGAGTCCGGAACCGACCAACAGCGACCGCGTGCAGTTTTGCCAAAGGCTCCGGTGCTCCAATGTGTCTCGCTTGGTTGATGACTTACGTGTATTATGCATTTCTTGTGCTGTTCGTTCCCGGCCTGCGGTGGTGAGTTTCGAACGTTATTCTTCTTCGAACCGATTACTCGATCACCACCGATCGATCCACCGATCATCGCGGTTGCAACATTCGAACATTGTCTCTCATTTGGACCGGGATCGCACACCAATCCACTCCACGCGTAAGCCCCGTGTAGCCGGACCGGTGTAACGGTGTATGTAATCATACCATTATTATGTCATTAATCTGCCTACTCGTCGCTAGTTTTGCGTTTGCTACACATCTCGAGTGGAAACGATCATCAACGATAGCTGACGCATAAGACGGATAACAGTGCGAGTGTCGCTCAGTGTTCCAATTTTTCTTCTCGTCTGGTCTGCTACGGGAATGTAAGAAATTTTGATTAATCTAAAACACCCCTAAATGGTGGGATCTCCACCAGGCCGATACGGTGTTGGTCACCACCGATCTCGATCGATCGAACGCGTATGCGCGTAAGCGAAAGTCATAACGATTTGCAAATCAGCTACCGATCGTCGATCGCCAGGGACGGATTTATGGACATGGCTGGCGTGGAATGTGCCCGTCCGTTTCGCTACTTTGTGCGTTGAACCAGGAAAAAACTGGTGATCGCTTGAGCAACATGCACAGCGAGCGAAAGGGTAGCATTCACTGGTGGAGATATAGTTTTCAACGGCTTAATGTCTCTATATCTATTGTCTCTAGACAATTGCAATTAATATTAAGAAATAAATCATACAAAAATACACACACACGCAGGCACACGAGCAACACGAAGCGAACATTCAAACTTTTACAGAATAAACAATGTTATTTTAAAAAAAAGCATGTGAGACTCACCAATGTGTGACTAATCACTTTAATAACATCTGCGCGAACGGTTCGAAACAGAACTTCCAAACCGAAAAGCGTCTCAGGGAGCCGCAAAACTTCATTATAACACCAACAATTAGAGTGGCCACCCCAGCCCGCCTGGAGGGTAGTCATGAGTGACTCGTACTTGACCGGCGCGATCGTAAATCAATCGCCCAAAGGAGCGGTCCATTCATGTGTCAACCCTCCCGAAAAAAAAACGGAGGTTCGAACGGTTTGAATTTGGGGCGAATTCTACCTTCTTTTTTTTTAGGGGGGGGGGGGATGTGTTTTTTTTTTCTTTCATTTTTTGGGGTGTGCATCAACCCCGTTCTTGAGTCTGGCGAGTCGTAAATCATACATCGATATGCAACGTTTCGCTAGCCGAACCGAAGGTACATTAATTCCATCACCATTCAGAGCTGTCAGGGAGCTGTCCACTATGATTGGGGTTGTGCGATATGGGGTGGGTTCTGTCCTTCCTTCCAAACGGTCCCAATCATAAAAACTATTTCATTATCAAACGCCATGTGCCAAAGTTGTGCGATCGTAGCTTGATTAGCGCGGGTTGTTTACACTGCGATTATGCTTGGTGTGAGATAATCGTTCCCTGGAACGTGCAAAAGCACTAACCACACACTGTTCCGCGAAAAGTTCCTCTCGCCAAACGTTTTGTTTGGACGGGTGTCATAAAATTGTCGATAGATGTACGTTCGTATTGGTTGACCGTTTTTATGACCCCAGTGTGGAGCGTGTCACATGCGCGACAGTGTTGCACTAGTTTCTTGTTAATTTGTTTTTGTCCCCGGTCCCCGGGTGACACCAAAATCGTAAAAGTTAATTTCTCCCTTTCGAGAGTGCAAAAAATGTTACGAGCCGGTGAAATGTGCAATGGCTTCATTGCGCAACCGCCTTAAATTGTCATTCGCCGTATGGTGCCAAATTTTAGATGCACTTTCTATTAGCATTTACTTTCTCGCTCGTTTCGGGGGTGGAACTTTTGAGTGAAATGCTTGCAGTTTTCAACAGCGCAATTAGTGCCATTAGTGTGTAATCAAATAGAGAAATAGAGGTGATGGTTTGTAAAACAGCGTCAGCAATTGTTTAAACATTGCACTAGAAATCCCCATTTGGCGTGTTGCTAAACAAAACTGCATCTTAATTCGATTAACACACACATACTCTTACACACTCTCTCTCTTTGCGCCCCGAGTGGCGTAAAATCAATTTCAATTCCACACGAGCGGACAGTGTGTTTTGTCTGACACAACACCCGGAACGCCGTAAACAACACCAACATCGTTCCGGCGTCGAATTGATAAGCTTTGTCGCCCGAGCCAATGATAAGCGCTAATCACTGACGTCGTCGGACGACCGATCGGCCTCATCGTACAACAATAAACAAACGAAAAAACTGCAACACACGGAATCAGTTCCGTCCAGAATGCTGCCCTTGCAAGTTCCGACCTGGCTGCACATTTCCTACGAAGAGAAGAAGCTGATTGCGTACCTGGCCGGCAGCGGTACGACTGTGTGCAGCCTGTACCTGCTAACCATGGCCGGTCGTTCGCTGAGCTTTTCCGACCAAACTAGTCCGTGCTTTTCCGAGAACAGTGGTGAGTGTCCAGTTGCTGCAGCAACTACGAAGAACGGTGGAGAACAGCAAAGTCAATTAATCTTTCGTCTGTTTTTATTTTTTGGGGTTTTACATTCAATGTCCGTATCGTCCGCTGGTCAGCGTACAACCTGGAAATTTCGCTCGTGGTTATCCTTTCCATCATCTACCTCGTCATCGGCGGTGCATTCTTCTGGGGCATCTGGCAGGAAAAGGCCAAGTATTTGCTGCCGTTTCTGTGCTTTCTGGTTGCGGCAACCGGCTTCCTCGGCCATGCCCATATCGATTGGATGCTGTTCGAGGCGGGTACGGGCGAGCGACAGTTTGGCATTTTTGCCTTCATCTTTGCCACGCGTGAGTGTCTTATGCCCGGTGCCGAAATGTAAACAGTGTCTCAACGGTGTTTCGGGTGATTTTTTGTTTTGTTTTTGTTTTTCGTTCCAGTCGTACTTACATTTGCGAGCACGATCATTCTGCTGCTGTACCGTGAAATGAATTCGGGCAAGCGGACGAAAAAGGGTAACTTTGAAGTGTTTTATGATGATGAAAAATATTGATTTTAATGGCAAATGTGAAAACGAGTACATGTGCTCTGTCCTGGGAATTGTAAGTGTTTTTCTGTAGCCAGTGAGTTTTTTGTGTGAAATTGTGAAACAGCTAGTATTAGGACTGTGTTTAGTACGATAAGTGTTAAGTGTGCGAAATTAAATACAATAAAAGTGTTTTTAATTTTTTGAAAAAAAAAAATGGTCTGTTTGTTTTACATGAATAAAAAGGAATAGTTTTTGATAAATTTAATTCAACATAGAATCTTAATTTCGATTTGGTTTGAGAAAAAGTACTGTGATGCAAAGTATTGTGATGCAGCTTATTCTCCCCAGCATCTGTGGTTAATTTTGTGGCTTTTTGTAATTTTATAAAATCGTTCTCTTTATTCGAGAGAACTGTTTCACAAAACAAACCGTGACGAATCTGATGTTTGTTCATTCCGATGTAAAAATTATGTTATTAAAATGGACACTTTAGCTAAAGACGTCAAACTTGAGTTGAAACCGTGGACTGTTGTGTAGTTCAATCCAAAAATTGTGTAGAAGGTGGAAACATGTGTTTTCTGCAATGACAAACTCAGCATTTCTTTCGATTTTTATAGACCGTATACCTCTTTATTGATAGCAAAAGTGCTCTGTCTAACTGTTTAAGAATAGTTTTTCATAGTTTTTTAGTCCAAAAAGGCAAAAAGAAACGAAATTCGAAATTACTGCAACGCATCATTGTTTTGATTAATTATTATTATGGCATGGATTGACAGATCAAAGGCATTATAGCGGAGAAGAACAAAATACTCAATGTCGCCATAATGGCAAAGAGAGAGAAAATGTATAAATAGAGGAAAAAGGAGCGCATTCACCCTTTCTTTCACTAATTTGGCGCAACTAGGCCCAATTTTTTGTTTCTTTAAGAACAAGTAAATAGAATCCGACAAATGAGCCAATTTATTCAAAACAAAACTCTTCGGGCTTTTCTATCAGGTAATGTTGCTTAAACTTTTGAATTGCAAATATAAAAAACATTTTTTTTCAACTGAAAACTTGCCTAAGCTTTACAAAATATAATCACAGATTTATGCAAAACCTCCTCATGCTGTGTAACCCCACCTAAAATCAAATAGACTATGTTACTGTTAGTAATCGATTCTTCGCAAGAGTAATTCGCAAGACACACTAATTTTCATATGCTTTAAACCATATACCTGTCGTACACGGTGCTGCAAGCATAATCAACAGACAGCGAGCTAAGCGTAAACAGTAAACTTCATCCGAAAAATGCTTTCACTCTCGAGGCGCTACAACAAAACGTGCGGTCCATTCGGCACAAACGCTAATTAGTGCTTCGGCATTCGTTCGACAAATCGCAACAACTTTAAACCCAACACCTTCGGGCGGGACATTCCCACCGATACGGGGCGGCCGGCAACAGGGTACTAAAACTGTGCAGCAAGCAGTAAACAACAGTTGATGTGTGTGTGTGCGTGTTTTTTTTTTGCTGCTTCTAATTGCTAATAAACGATCTTGTTAAAAAAAAATAGAAAAGCAAAAAAAAAGCGATATCCCACCCACTCCGATGTTGGTGCGTGGTATACTAATAACCGTTCTCACCATTTGCTTCTAGCATGCATGTTTACAATCACACCCGTCCAACTGGACAAGAACCTGCCTTCACGTCGCAATTAGCCACCGCGGTTTCAGTTCGGTTCGGCAAGATCATATTATTGACAGGTTTTTTTTCCTCACTTTTGCACAGGTGCAAACATTCGAACGCACGCAACAACGGCCAGAACGGTTTTGTGTGCAAAAGTACTTAAACATATCAAACAGCATTACTTAACAAATCGTGCACAGTGAAACTCATTTATGAGTTGGGGTTTTTTTTAATGTTGTCCAGCCAAGTCCGGTGCGCTAATTTTTCTATGCACCGATCGTAACCACATGATAATGACCTCAACAGTCCCGTACCTTCGTCTTCCGTTTTTTGTTTGGGTCGAAGATACGAATCTTTGCCTCGACAGCAAAATCTGCAATTCTCGCGCGATTGCAAAACCCGGCAACAGTCGTGAGCCGTCTCGGGCAAACATTTTCCTAAACGCATGATCGATCGAACGCAATATTCTTATACGCCGATCTCGATCGCCGGTTTGAATTGGGACCGTCTCCCGTCTCGAAGCTTGCGCTTTTGATTAACTCACGGTTTTTGACTGCCGGCCACGAAACGAAATTGGCAGGAGAGACAAAATAAAACCGTCCGTGCGTTTGTCCGAATTTCCAAATCGGTTCGCCACGGCACGAATGGATTAGTTTAAGGTTTGGAATTGAGCTGAAGTATCGGCGGTGATCGTTTTCGAAGCGACACATGGTGCAGTTGTGAAGTGTTTACATCCATCCAACCATTCTTCCAGACCTTCTTTTAAACAGGTGGTTTAAAGGTGTTAATTTTTGCCTTAAAAGTACTCGCCACAGCCATCACATGTTTGCCGTTAAACAAATCGCCTAAACCGGGCATACCGAGAATCGATCGAGCAATCCCACTCAAATGCTCCACAGTGCGATCGTTTGGGCTGCACAGTTTGCTATAAAACTCCCCAGCAGCTCGAGCGTCAGCGGAACTGAAGTGACCTTGCATTCCGCACAGCCACAGCTGGACCGGTGCCGGTGAAGGTGTCTCGGGGCCGACCCGAAAGACACGATGCACGCACGCACCCTTTTGGCCAGCCAATCTCCAACGATGCCGTGCCGGTGGTACGATGGTGCCCATCCTGTCCTGTCGCTGCGTGCCGCCGGTTTGCGTTTCAGGGGCATTCTTCGTTCAAACGTTTTGTCTGCAACGGAACCGACACACTGGTCTGTGTTTGTGGCTGTGCGCCCATTGCAGTTTGTCTGCCGATGTTTACCACACTGTTTGCCTATTTTTTTTGTATTTCACCGCTTGCTTCTAGTGTGGTGGATTAGCTTTTTCTAGTTCCAATTTACGTGCACGAAATGATTATGTTTTCGAAAAGGCGAATGTGTATCACCCATCTGAACAGCTCAATTTCCACTCGAAATTCCAAATTTAATTTAACATATTTTATAACATCCGCCTTCCGAACGATTGTGCGGCCGTTTTGGGCCGAGTTGCCTCACAAACCTGTGCACCTGTATCTGTGTGTGTGTATATGTGTGTGTGTGTGTGTGTGTGTTTGGTAATATTCTGCACGCCTATTATGTAGGAACATTCCTGCAATCCAACAATCCAACCCCGGCAACATATCAAGGGCCAACGCGATGCGTTGCGACGGTTTTGGCTTTTCCTTTACGTAAAGGTACGAAAGGCGGAAAAGTTGGAAAATGGAACGCGCACACACACACGCACGTGGAAGTGGTAAATGTGTCGGAAAATGTTGTTGACGGGTTTGTGTTTTGTAATTGAAAGTATGGGAATGGGTTTTAATCATTTATGTTTGCAGTTTATTTAATTAAGCAGGTTATGAAATTGCGACGGAAATGGAAAAATAGTACGTGCAAAGCAATCAATCGCTGGGCAATTAAGTCAACCACTTCGAGGAATTAATTGTTCCGAATGCAAACGACTGTCGATTGTCAGACCTCTGCCGTGTTCGTGTCATATACGGCCATTTGTTAATGGTGTCACTCAAACTAGAGGTGGCGCAACAGCTCATCAACGATGGTAGAACAATTCTACGATCCAATTCTTTGCTATTATTTCGCGTTGAATGGTTGACGCGAACTTATCGTGCGGCTGTGGAGCCAAAGTGTTCCACACCGGTACGACCCGTGTTCATAATGGTGGTTGTGGTGCTATGCAACTAAAAACAGAAGCAAACAGCACACCATCAATGCACAACCGTCAAACAATGCGAACGAAATGGCGACATTTCGCGCCAACAACACGACCGGCCCAAAACGTTGCAAACATCTTGCCACACTTCTCACGATTCGTCGTACCGAGCCGAAAGGTGGAAACAACCCAACACAATGCAAACAAACGGCAACGGGTGGCCGGGGTTCTTCGGGATTGATGTGGTGCACCGGCACAACGCCCAACGTGCTCGGATCGCTCGGCGATCGGCGTATGAACATATGTTTCAAAGCATGTTTCCAACTGTAGCAGTAGCGCCAGCAGCGAGCAACAGTGTTTGTGAGGGAGAAGGAAAAAAAACGTGTCGCTGATTAGATTAATCTCAGCTCACGACATCACCTTAATTAGAGTAATCATGGGCTACCGGTACTGCTAGGGACGCTAGTGGAGTTGGTAATTTTCTTGCCAACCCTACCCTTGCCAACCAAGCGAACGGTGAATGGGTGAAGCACACCTGCGCTGGGCAGCTGTGTTTTGTCATATTCTTTTTGCTGCATTATCAGTGACAAACGTTATGAGCTATTGTAGATTTTTCTATCCCTTTCTCTCTCTCTCCGACCAGATGATCATCAGGGTCATGAAGAAAAATTCATTCAAACCCAAACACCTTCTACGATATGGTGATATGGCCCACCTGAGCAAGTACTCCTTTCACTCGAAATCTCACGCACAAAAAATAAACCCTTTGCCATCCAACACATCAATCCATGCGCATGGAAACGGAAAAAACCCCCCACGAAATAACGCCACGCATGATCACCGGTTTGCCCGGTGCAACAAAAGCAGCTTTATTGTGCGTTTCGTTTTTCTTATGAAACGTCGTTAAAAATCGCACCGTACACAAATTACTTTCGCCCGTTTCATTGTGATATCCGATCCGTCATCCGGTGGCCGTCACGCCAGCGTACCAACATTGCCTAAGCCGGTCGGGTCAGCATCGCCAGCATCGTCGGACACCGTCCGGATGCAGGCCGCCGGTTTCTCACGGGCGCGCGAGTTTCGCGGGAGTTGTACCTTGTCCAGGTCCGGCTCGCGAACAAGCGTGCCGAGTGTGCAACGCTTTGTGCGAAACTTGCCGCTTTTTTTTCGGTTGGAATCGGTTGCTAATCGGGTTCGCCAATTATGACCGTGACATGAAGCCGAAGCAACACAAACGATGTCTACCGAGTGCAATGAAAGGGCCGTGATACAGTAAGACGCTTAAACTTGACTTCCGTCTTGACAGATACAAATCGGTTCGAATCGGTGGACAAAACGCTTCCCATCGACAGGTTATGTTTTGGGGCAATTTTTCTCATACCATTACAACATTACCACCCAACGCCGGGTGCTTTACATCGTGTTGGGCGTTTTTATTTCCAAACTTCTAGATGTCCAACGGTTGACGGTGGACCGTTTGGAAGGTCACAAATGATTAGAACACCTGCAACATTCAACAAACGCCCATCGACGGGGTGCAACTTCCTTTCTCCAGCGTAAATTGATTAAAGCTAGCGAACACCACCATCATTAATTTCAGGCAGCCATTGATTAAAGTGAGCGCCCCCATTTTGCTGCCCGTTCGGTCCGATTGGCAGGTGGTAAGCAAATGATATCCGCTCGAAACAAAACGACCTAGCGAAACGAGAAAGGAAAAAGATATTTGTGTCTCCCACGTGAAGGTGATGGAGATCTTGAGTGGATAAAATAACACCAACCGAACCAATCTTCGCTCAGGCGTAAGGAGCCATCCATGTTCAAATGCCTCATCTAGGAGTGACAAGGGACCCTAAGCAAACTTAAAAACAGAGACCCTAGCGAACGAAACAAACGCGATCAATCTGTTCAGCCACTAATTGATTTGTCACGCATCGCGATCAAGTGATATCGATTCAAACTCAATCGACAAACGATCGTACAACGTGCCGCTCGGGCATTCATTTAGGATGGTTTGTTCGATGTTCGACCTGCTGGTAGCCGAAGGATGAAGTAATCGCGATCGAGCTCATCGGTATGCTGCAAGCGATAAAATCTGCTCGCATATGCTTGCTACACACACATTTCCATCATGGTTAGGATTTCTTTTATGGGCAATTAAAAATTGATACACTTTAAACTGATGTGCGGCAGAAAGAGGCTTTTTGTTTACACGGCCTCGGACATTTGTTTACCCAATTTTTGGTGGATGATTAGTCGCTCATTTTACGAGCAGCGCTTTTGGGGCCAGTAAAATGTTTACGGAGGCGTTATCTGCCTTTTTCTTTCTAATTTGTATGAAATCTGTCAGCACGGCTGGTTTACAAAGACGGTATTATATTAATCAATTCAGTTTGCTCTGTTTAATAAGATAATAAATAGAGTTAAAGGATAAGGTAAGACACCTGTTCGAAATATAAAACCAAAACCCCTTAATCCTGCGTTTGAACCTTTCCAAAGTGGCACACCATAAAGCAAGGGAAACGTGGGTATAATGAGCAAACATTGCTTATGACATTCCGCCCATACGAATGCCCTTCGCCAGCCGTTGCGCCGGACCATCGTGTCCTATATAATTGGACAGTTCGTACTGTCTAGCCAGGTGCTGGGCTCCCGAAGCCTTATCTACAAAGGGGTTTTTCACTTCCCTTGTGACATGAAAAGCATTTGCCGGAAGGTACAACTGTCAGACCCTCGTCTCATTATGCCAACCATGCGCGCTATTTTCGCACAGGCAAAGTACACCAACCTAACCTTTGATTTTCGTAAGAAGAAACCCGCTGCTGGAGGTGGATTGGTGAAAAGTTCCCGGAAAGATATGACATCTTTCGGAGAGGGAATTAATGCGTAATGTGTCCTATTTTTTGGTACAGTATGTCCGTAAAACAGCGCCATATCATGTTCGTACAACCTGTCAAAATGGCACGCATGGACGTCGTCGGACTCGGAGATAAACGATGCTGGGTGTCTATCTATCATCGGGTGATCGGTTTTACTAACGGTACACTATAAAAACGCCCTTCCGGGAGTTTCTAAATAGCAATATATTCTCCCCAAGAACATCGCCATATGCTAAAGCCACGCGGGCGACGAGACAGGGCGTATTAATCATAATGGAAGTTTCACGTAAGACGTAAGACGCTAGAAGCGCGCCCGATGCCTTCGCTAACGGCAAGCAAACGCTGTTCTTTGTCCTCGGTCGAGGTCGAGGTGTGGTCCACCACGACATGATCATAATCGCGTGAGATTCTGCCATGCCGCACTGAAAAAAAAGCAACAAACTATCCGCCACCGGATCGAAATGTCAAAAAGCGTACAAGATCGGAGCGTTCCCGGTCTCTGGTGGCTCCCTTTCAATTTTCTGCCATTACAGCGACCGAAGGCGGAAGTCGCTCGGTGAGCAGCTCGGTGGCACGAAACAATCCGAGCACCTGTTTTGTTTAGCAAGCTAACAATGGTAACAGAAGTAGTGAATAAAAAAAGACAACAACACACACAAAAAAACATTATGACTTAAACCACTTTTTTCGGCACGCTGATGGACGTTTGGTAGCCGGTGAATGGTGTACACTGTGTGGTTTTGCCAAATTAATTCTGGGCCGTGGTTTGATTGCTTTACAGGCTCCACTCTACTCGAGGTTTGGATACATCAGTTCGTATCGTTTGCTTGCGTTCTAAGCAAGGGACACACAAAACAAAACAGAAAACTTCCTATCTTACCTATCAACATGCATGCTCGTACGTACTCAGGGACAATGTCAAGTGATTGCGAAAGTCAATGTCAGAATGTGTCGGTACCTCGAATACCTTCCAGCCAGCCACTCGTGTGGATGGGCGTGGACGGGTGTGGAATTAATTTTACGCCATATCTGTGCCCAGATTTTTTCCGTCACTCGATCAACATCATCGTCAACTTCGTGCGTGAATATTTGTTTCTGTTTCCCACCGTACCTTGGATAGCGCAGGAGTGACTCATGAGAAAGGTTGCGCAACAAACCGACTCAGCCTGCAACTTCAACACGCTTACGAGCGCACGGTATCTTAATTCCGGGCATTAGACATAAACACTTGCGAAAGAAATGTAGATTCAAGAATCGGTTACAGATAAAACATAAGGACCGAAGGACGTGGTTCGTGTTAGAAGATACCGTCTCCACCGAAACTATTTCATCATTCGTCATAATCTCTCAAAACATGGCACTCGCTCGCAGTGTAGTTCGCATACACGATCACCATCACCAGATCTCCGTCACCGCTTCAGCCGGCCTTGATCAGTTTGGTGGCAATTATGGTGCCGGTGTGACAACTTTTACCGAAAACAACAACAAAAAATCCATCATCTCTGAAAACCAAAACCAACAAAACAAGCCCACTCGAGATCTCAAGAAAAAGAGAGATACACAAAGAGAAAGAGAGAGAGAGGGGGATCCCTACTGGTGATCCGATAAAAAGGAAGTATATCGCGTTGATGTTGCGGGTCACGAAATCACGGTCCCAGCATCTGTGGACGCGCGGGTACACCGGTCGTAAATAAGATCGTAACACTGGACCGAACTTGTTTCCATGACTGATAATCATGCCACCGACAAGGGCACCGGACCGCTGTGACAGGTGTTGCAGGATGCAGAAGTAGAAACACCCGGATAAGTGCTCGGAGTTGCTCTTACACACACCTCTACCCGTGGGGGTTTCAACTTTCGAAATCCACCAAACAGCCAAAAACGCCTCGGAACAGTCCCCGGACGACAACTGAAAGGGTCCTCACGCGGAAAGGCATCCGTGTGTAGTTCGGTGCACTAGCGACGGATAGTGCGCTTGCAAGATCAACCTTCTCATTCGCAGCTATCGTCCACTGGGGAGGGCACTGTTTAACGCGTGAGCTTAAGAGCAGGGCCAGCAATGTCAACAAGTTATAACAGTGGGCAGGCCAAGGCACCAACTCGCCCCCTTTTTTTTTTGAGCCAACAAACGGTTTACTGCTAGATGTCCTGCACCCGTACGGATCGAAGACCTGTCCGAAACGGTACTTGGTTGGGTTTACTAGCGCAAACGACATTCTTGGCCGTCACTGACTGTTTACTGGCACGCACTGAACATTAAGGTACGTTTTAGAGCATTTTAATAACCTGAAATCGGAGCCAAGTACCGGGCGGGCTAGATCGCTCGGCGACACACCGACCTTGTCCGTGATAGGTGGGGTGGAGATTAAGAAGAATGGAGTAAAAAACAAATGACTTAAAAGCACTGCTTAATTTGATGTAATCGATGATTAAAGCTGAATATGGATATGCAGGGGATGTAATGTACGCAAACCAATCAATCTCAGCCTGACAGTAGGGGTGAATGTGTTTACGTTGAAGAATGTTAAGCGATACTTCCTTCAAAAGGATCCGCAAATA
>STHB01007492.1:0-15113 GCA_018908115.1 Anopheles rivulorum | reverse complement strand
AGGAATCAGGAACGGACAGTCATCGCTTAGTGATACTGGCTGGCATAGACGGCCGGGGCGGAGTACACCGACGGGTAGCTGCTGACGTAGGCAGTCTTGGCCACGGGCGCAACATAGGACACTGGGGAACACCCATCGGCCGCCTGTTCGCTTCACGACAAACAACATCAACCGGTAATGGAGACAATCATGAAAAAGCTCGTTCTGGCCGTCGCGCTCGCGCTGACGGCAGGCGCCGCCGCCGCGAAAGACCCGGCGGTGCTGCGCCTCGGCGTCGATCCCAGCTATGCGCCGTTCGAATCGCTCGCGCCCGACGGCAAGCTCGTCGGCTTCGACATCGATCTCGGCAATGCGATCTGCGAACGGATGAAGGTGCGCTGCGTGTGGGTCGAGAACGCATTCGACGGGATGATCCCGGCACTGAAGGCGCGCAAGTTCGACGGCGTGCTGTCGTCGATGAGCGTGACCGAGAAGCGCCTCGCGCAGATCGCGTTCACCGACAAGATCAACAACGTACCGCCGCGCCTCGTCGCGCGGCGCGGCGCGAACCTGCAGCCGACGGCCGAGTCGCTGCAGGGCAAGAGCGTCGGCGTCGAACAGGGGACGACGCAGGAAACTTACGCGCGCACCTACTGGGAACCGAAGGGCGTGACCGTCCGCACGTACCAGACGCAGGATCTCGTGTATCAGGATTTGCAGTCGGGCCGGCTCGACGCGTCGTTGCAGTCGTCGGTGCAGGCCGATCTCGGTTTCCTGAAGACTGCGAAGGGCGCGAACTTCGAATTCGCGGGGCCAGCGCTGCATGATCCCAAGACGCTCGGTGTCGGCTCAGCGATCGGCATGCGCAAGGACGACGACGCGCTGCGCTCGCAGATCAACCAGGCGCTCGCGAGCCTGATTCAGGACGGCACGTATCAGCGGATCGCGAAGAAGTACTTCTCGTTCGATATTTACAACTGACGGACGCGGGCGGAAGACGCAAAAGGGCGTCGCGCATTCCTGCGCGACGCCCCTTATTCGTGTGCGGAAAACGACCGGCTACGCCACCGCGCGTTGCAGCAAATCCGTTGCGAAAGACTGCGCATGCGCGACCGCTTCCTGCGCATCGCCGAACACGCCGAGCTCATCCCAGTGCTCTTCGGCCGCGTACGTTCCCTTCACGGCGAGCGCCCGCTGAACGCTCAACTGCGCCGCGAATCGGCCGTCGTCCAGCGGCCGGGCCGTCGCGACGACCTTGTGCGGCGGGCTGGCGCGTTCGGGCTGAACCAGCTCGACCGCGCCGCCAACGACGCCGAGATTCATCAACTCGTTCCTGGCCTTGCAGTCCGGGCAGTGAAAGCACCACCCCGCGTCGTCCTGATGGGGCTTGACCTGCCCGCGAGCCAGCACGGCACGACATTCGACGTTTTCGCAGATGAACGGCATCGCAGCGTCTCCGAAGTTGTTTGACGGAAATCCTAGCATGTCCGCCGGCTCTCAACCATCGGCATTGTTGCCGCGCCGGTCAGGCGCTCGCCAGCGCCTTGCGCGTGGCCGCGTCGCGCTTCGGCGGCGTGTTGAACAGGCGCCCGTACTCGCGGCTGAACTGGGACGGGCTTTCGTACCCGACACGGAACCCCGCCTCCGCCGCGCCCAGCCCTTCGGCCAGCATCAGACGGCGGGCTTCCTGCAAACGGATCTGCGCGCGAAAGCGTAGCGGACTCATGTGTGTGGCGGCCTTGAATTGGGCATGGAACGTCGACACGCTCATGTCCGCCAGCGCGGCGAGCTCGTCGATCGCGAAGTCTTCGGTGAAGTGATGACGAATGAAGGCGATCGCACGCTGAATCCGGTTGATCCGTCCGGTCTGATACGCGACCTGACGCAACATGTCCGCATGCGGGCCGCGCAACAGGCGATAGAGAATCTCGCGCTCGATCAGCGGCGCGAGCGCCGGAATGTCGTCCGGCGTGTCGAGCAGATGCAGCAGCCGCGTGGCCGCGTCGATCAGGTGCGGCGTCGCGGCTTCCACCGCGATCGCGGGCGAGCCACGTGCGTCGCTGCGATCGGGCTTCGTCGAATCGTGCGTCAGCATGTCGGCGAGCGCCTGGCGATTCAGCGGCAACCGCACGCTGAGATACGGCTGCGTCACGCTGGCCTCGATCACCGCTCCGATGACCGGCAAGTCGAGGCCCACGATCAGGTAATTCGACGGATCGTACCGATACTCGCGGCCACCGACCACCGCGCGCTTGCGACCTTGCGCGACGATGCAGCACGAAGGCTCGTAGAGCGTATGGACCGGTTCCGTCGCGGCCGACGAGCGCAACAGGCCCAGACCCTTTATCGGAGTATCGACAGCGCCGTCCGCCGGTGCATGGCGTGCGATCAGCGCCGCGAGATCGTCAATTTTTTCCATGGGCCGAGTGTCGCACACCGGATCGCGGCGCGCGTCGCTTTCGCGGCAGATTCAGAGAATCGTGCAAGAAATCCGGATTCGCAGGATAACGCCGGCGCCCCCTTCCGCGCGATGCTGACGACTCTTCACCGTGAACCGAGGAACGAGGAACGAGGAACGAACATGACGAACCACAACATCGAACAGAAAGTTATCCTGATCACCGGCGCGAGCAGCGGAATCGGCGAGACCACCGCCCGCTACCTGGGCGAGCGCGGTGCGCGCCTGATGCTCGGCGCGCGCCGCACCGAGCGCCTTGCGGACCTGGCCGGCAACATTCGCGCCAAGGGCGGCACCGCGGCGTGGCGGGCGCTCGACGTCACGAAGCGCGACGACAACGTCGCGTTCGTCGAAGCCGCATCACATGACCGATGCGCTCGCCGCACTCGATCTGGCGCTCGACGATCGCGAAACCGCAATGCTCGAGGCAGCCTTCGAACGGACGATCGAACCGGTGCAATGGTGAGTACGGCGCCGGCTGCCGGGTAGCAGCCGGGGGCCAGCGTTCAGATTACTGGAACGCCACTTCCGCAAAGCTTCTCAGCTTGCGGCCACAAATTTTCTTATAATTAACGGTTTGTCCAGCTTTGTCTAACTTTTTGCCCACTAGCAGACGAAGATTTTTTCGAGGTTTGGTGGCAGTATTTGTCGCATGTTTGACACAGCCAGTTCTAACATGCAGCGCTCTTTGACCCCTTAGGGGCTTGCCCGAGGCCCGGCTGGGCCCTTCGAAGCGCTTACCTTTCGCCACACCCAATTTCGGGCTACATGGAACACGCAGCACACCCAGGGGATTGCATGACTACAACCACCTCCCAACCCGAAGTAATTGAAGAAGAATTGGCCGATGAAGGAGTTGGCTCCGGCATTGAACAAGAGCCGGAAAGTTTTCATACACACGAACCCTTTGACCCGGCGTCGATCTCTCTTTCTTCAAAAGTCGTTGCGCTCGATGCAGTGCTCCGGCGCATCAAAAATTCGACGATCCAGCTCGCGCCGAACTTTCAGCGCAACTATGTCTGGGATGCGGAACGCAAAAGTCTGCTCATTGAATCCATGATGCTCCGGATCCCGCTTCCAATGTTCTATGTATCTGAAGACAAGGAAGGCATATGGGAAGTCGTTGATGGACTGCAACGATTGACGACGATACGAGACTTCATCTTAGGTCCAGATGGAGACGGAAAGGGCTTCGAACTCAAAGGGCTAGAATTTTGGGGCGAGCAATTTGACGGAAAGACCTTCTTTGAAATAGAAAAAAAGATGAAGGTGTCCAGAATAATAAATCACATAATGGAGTCAGAGCTTTCCTTTACGATAATAAATCCGGACACCCCCGAAAAAGTCAAGAGAAACATTTTTAAGCGCATCAATACAGGTGGCATGCGGCTATCTGCTCAGGAAATTCGACACGCTCTATATCAGGGCGAGGCAACGAAACTTCTGATTACCCTCGTCGGATCATCGACTTACAAATCGGTAATAGGCAACACGGTAAAAGACAATCGCATGGCGGGACGTGAGTTGGTTCTGCGCTACTTATCCTTCCATGCAAGAAGCTGGAGATCGTTTCGCGGAGACATGGACACTTTTCTGTCCGACACGATGCGGTGGATCAACGGAGACCTTGGCCTATCCAATGTCGACCAGTACGACAGCAAAAGACTATCAAACGATTTCAAAAAAGGGCTTCTGAGAAGTCAAGCATTTTTTGGCGAGCACGCTTTTCGACGATCACGCACAGGCGAAAGAAAAACCCCTGTCAACAAATCTCTTTTTGAAATTTGGATGTACTGCTTTTCGCGAATAAATGATGCACATTTCCAAAACCTACTATCGAATAGAATTACATTTGAGGATAAGTATTTTACGCTTCTAAAAAAAGATTATGACTTCATCGATGCAATTGGTCGACATGGAGGCGATCTAATCGGTGTAAAAAACCGCTACACAAAGGTTATAAATCTATTAAACGAATTTAAGCCATGATCTCAAGCCTCGAATTACTAAACTTCAAATCCTTCAAGAATAAAAAACTCCCGCTCGGAAAATTGACGGTTCTCTCTGGGTTAAACAACTCAGGTAAGAGCAGCGTCATTCAAGCCGTTAGAATGTGTGCCGCCGACATGACACACACAGGTCCCCACATTGACGGCCATGGCGGATACTCTGAACTCAAATCTCGCTTAACTGAGGTCGGCGCTCCAATATTTATAGAACTCGCAAAAAGCGAGGCAGACAAGGCAACATTGATTTTGACAGAAAAAGGATTCGACTTCTCCCATAGTTACGAGATACCGTATCTTCAGTTCATTTCAGCAGATCGATTTGGTCCGAAAGTTCAACTTCCGATTATAGGCGACGACATTTCCGCATTGCGCGTGGGCGCTCATGGCGAATTTACCGCCCACTATGCGGTACTTTTTGAAAATTGCATCATTGCGGAACGGCTACGTCATCCCTCATCAGCCAGCAATACTCTCAAGCATCAGCTGAATTGGTGGATGGGAGAAATATCACCAGGGGTCAAGCTGGACTTTGAAGTGGTCAATAAATATGACAGCTCCCATCTTGCGGTTGATGGACACCGACCAACAAATTCCGGATTTGGTATTAGTTATGTGTTGCCGATTGTCCTCAGCCTCTTGTCCATGTCAAGCTCGATAGGAAAAGACGAACAGGATTGGAGAATTGGAAATTGGTTCACACAGTTAGAGCAAAAAAAAGGGATTCTTCTTATTGAAAACCCGGAAGCACACTTACATCCACGAGGGCAAACATTGCTTGGGCAGCTAATTGCAAGAGCCGCCTCCCTTGGGGTTCAAATTATCGTGGAGACCCACAGCGATCACTTCCTCGACGGAGTTAGGCTTGCCGTAAAAAACGAGGAATACATAGATCCACATGACATCGCCATAAAATACTTCAAGAAAAATCCCGAAGAGGAAACCGAAGTTCTAGACATAACCGTATTCAAGAACGGCAAACTCGATTATTGGCCGGAAGGTTTTTTTGACCAAACCTCGCTGAATCTTCGCGCCCTCGCAAAATAACGAAAATGAGCGCTCACTTTTATTTGAACGAGTCAAGATTTGCCGCACTACTTCATGACATCGATGAGCATAAGCTCGAGGTAGACCAACTTGTGAAGTCGATGGATGAGATACTGGAAATCAATGCTTGCAATCTCTATGGGCCGCATGAATCTGAATTCTATTCTATAGAAATAAATGGAGAAAATGTTGCTCAACGAATGTTTTCCCATTATTCGGACGGAGATATACGCGATCTAATTGTTAGAACGCAGGCTGCGCTAGCGAGTTTTCCACATTATTCTGAAGCAATTGAAAATAAAAACAATGCAACGGAATGCCTGGAATTTTCTCAATGCGGCTCACTTATATCCGACATATCACTTCAAGGTGCGACATGGTGGAATGAAGACGCAATGCACCTCGTGTCCACACCCGAAGATATTCCCAAAGCAATTCGCAAGCATTTCATTTCAACCAAGGTCGAACAAAAGCACTTCCCGGATTTCAGTGGCGGCATGTTTCCAAATTTGTATTGGGCCACATACCCAGAAAATATCAAAGATACCGGCCTAAGTTATATCGAAAGCATTCCCAAGGTGATCCACCACCTTTCATATCTCAATGACCTGGTTTCGAATGACTTTCTCACCTCATCGGAAGACAACGAAATCATCGCCAAAGCGGGCTCGCAAGGAGTCGAAATGTCACCCGAAAGTCCGCAAACACGGCATAACAAGATCGCAATGCGGCAGCGAACAGTTGAAATTGAAGATGAAAGCATATGCTGCGAGTGGCACACCAAATTGGACAATACAAAAGGCCGAATTCATTTTCATATCGCTACCGGTCTGTCAGAGAAAGTGCGAAAGGTAGTAGGTGATAAAGTCATCGTAGGAGTAATTGCTGAACATCTGACGACCTGAGATGCCAAAATTGAGCGTCCAATGGCTGCGTCTGCGGCAGATGTGCTACAACATAGCCCGCTGCACCAATGCGCATTGCTGTGAAGAAAGCATCGGGCTAACCCGTCGCGAATGGAGTCAGAGGCGCTCGTTCGCCTTACTTCTCTGTCCGCGGCCGCATCCTCGCCTGACATGGACGATGGAGAGCCTGCATCACCAGAGCGCATAATATTGCATAGACGAATCTGAGCGCCGATCGCTGCGCGGCCCACGCCAGGCGGCCCTGCGCGGCTGGTGCATGAGTGCACAAAAACCACTCGTTTTTGCGGGCAGGTGGGGCGGGGGCACAACTGCGCGCGCCGGGTCTGCGTCAGCCTCATCAGGGCCAGACCCGCACCCCAGGGCGACCCTCTGGCGCGCGTCAGCAGCCTCACCACGCGCCTGCCGCATGCCGACGCACCCGCAGCGCACGTCCGCGCGACCGTCCGCTCTGAGGGCGCGTGGACCCGCCGAGGCCGTGCACGGGCTAGGCGTAAAAAAGCCGCCGGCACCTGAGTGCCTGGCGGCTTTTTTACTGCTGGAGTTTTACCAGTTATGTTCGCAGCGCGCACGGGCGCTTCGGATACGGATACTCCGGCTGAAAGAGCTGCACGAGCGCATCGCATTCTTCGTCCGTCAGCTCGTCCAGCCCGATCGCGCGAACCCAAAAGGCGCACCCAGAAACCGCGATCGCGCGCACATGCTCCGACCCCGGCCGAAAACACACCGCCGTCCTATCGCTGCCCACGATGTACCCGCTCCAGTGCTCGCACGAGCGCCGCATCTACAATCCCGCGCGCGAGATCGGCGCGGCCGTGTCGCTCGGCTGCCGCGACGGGCTCGACATGATCTATCTGGAGACGATCCGCAGCGAGACCGCGCTGACGCTCGGGCTCGCGCCCGGTTCGCGGCTGTCGATGCTGACGAGCTCGATGGGGCGGGCGTACCTGGCCGTGCAGCCGGAAGACGTGCGCCGCGCGCTCTACGCGGAACTGCACCGTGCGGCCGGCGGCGCGACCGACGCCGACGCGCTCGTCGCCGCCGCGCAGCACGCGGTGGCCGAGTTCTCGGCGGGCGGGTGCTGTTATTCGTTCCGCGCGTGGCACATGGACGTGAACGCGGCAGCCGTGCCGTTTCGCGAGCCGCGCGAGGGGCGCTGGCTGATCCTGAGCTGCAGCGGGCCCGCGTCGTCGATGGACGAGACGGTCTTTCGCACGCAGGTCGGGCCGAAGCTGAAGGCGCTCGCGCAGCGGCTCGGGCAGACAGTCTGAGTGCGGCAGCGCGCGACTGCTGCCGTCGCGCCGCAATCGCTCCGTCGACGGGGTGCGTGAGCACGGGAGAGGGGGCTGCCGCTGTCTCTTGTGCGGCGGCCGAACCGCGCTCATCATCGGTCGCCAGCTTCCCGACAACGAGGTTTGCGATGTCTCACCCGGAATCGATGGAGGGCGGATGCGCGTGCGGCGCGATCCGCTACCGGATTGCCCACGTACCGACCGATTCTGGCTTCTGCCACTGCCGGCTCTGCCAGCTTACGACCGGCGCGGCAGTCGTCGCATCGGCATCGGTGCCGATCGACGGTTTCGAGTATCTGCAGGGCGAGCCGACCGTCTACGCGTCGAGCGCGTGGGGCGAACGGCGTTTCTGCGGCCGTTGCGGCGCACAGCTCGAGTTCCGGATCTCCGATGCGCCGCAGACGGTCGAGATCAATACCGCGACGCTCGACGAGCCGTCGCGGCTGCGTCCGGCGTGGCACGTCTGGTATCGGGATCGTTTTCCGGGCGTCGAGATCGGCGACGAACTGCCGAAGTACGACGATGGCGGAAGACCGTAAGCGGTAATCGCCGGTACGGGCGGGCAGGCGCCGGGCAGCCGCTCGCGCCACGCGCGCCGGTTCCGCGATCCCGCAGGCATCACGACATCCGGGCCCCGCATCCGGCGCGCCGCTCTCCGCGCGCGCCTTTCACTCACGCGGCTCAGGCCGTCACGACCTTCGAGAACACGGGCCCCTGCATGAACCGCACGTCGTGCTGGCGCAGCAGCTCGCACTGCGTCTCGTCGACGACTCCGTCGAAGATCAGCGGAATCCGCACGCGCTGCGCATAGGCGACGAGCGCCTTGACCATCCCGTCGCGCAACGCGATGCCCGCATCCATCTTGATGTAGTCCGGACGTGCCATGTCCGATTCGACCGCGAGGATGCGGCCCGGGTCGGGCAGCTTGTCCGCGACCTTGAACCCGTGATGCTGGTAGCTGCGCGTCAGGTAGCCGAGGAACGTCTTGTGGGCGACCGCGACCGCCGGCAGCTCGATCACGATCCGCTCGACCGGCAGCCCGAAGCGCTGCAGCACCGACGAGAAATGCTTGCCGTGGTCGTACTTCACGCTCTTGAGCAGCCGCTCGTGCACGCGCAGGAACAGCAGCCCGTGGCGCTGGGCGCCGAAGAAATTGATCGCGTGCAGCGCGCGCGACAGGCGGTCGATCGCGACGAGGGTCTGGTCTTCGACAGCCGAGTCGACCGGGTCGTGCGGTGCGCCCGTGACGAGCGTGACGGCCTGGAAGCCGAGCTCGTCGCCGTAGCGCTCGATCGCGTCGGCGAACGACGTCGATTGCGGCGCGCCGGGCATCGTCACGTCGTAGATCGGTTCGTAGGCGCTGGCGAGCGTGCGCTCGGGCAGATTCGCGCACGCGGTGCCGCCTTCGGCCAGCGCGAGGTGTTCCCGCAGATAGGGCAGTTGCCCGGCACGGGCGACCAGCTCGGGGATGGTGGGCGGAATCATCGGCGTGAAAAGGAAAAATGGCGGCCGAAAGGGCCGCCTCGTCTCTCGATATTAGCAGCGCGCGCCGCGCTCGGCTTGGCGTTTCGCTCATATGGTTATCCCGTCCAGGGGGCGGCGCCTAGGGTTTACGTTGATTTCACTATTCGTAATTGGTTTTACTATTCGTAAATCCAAGATTTGTCGCCGATCAAGAAATGCGGCAGGCGGGCGCCGCGAAACGGCGCCGTTCGCGAATCAACAGGAAGCAAGGAGCGAGACGTGGCGGTTGACAGGACAGGCGGGCAGGCGCGCCGGCAGGAGATGGAAGGAACGACGGGCGCGCCGGTGCGCGCACGGCAGGGTTGAGGAGCGGATGGCGACCATGAGCATCGATTACCAGACGCTGAAGTTCGAGTACCGCGCTCGCGCGCACGACGCGGCCATCCACCCGGTGATCGTCGTCGGCGCGGGCCCGGTGGGCCTCGCGGCCGCGATCGACCTCGCGCAGCAGGGTGTGCCCGTCGTGCTGCTCGACGACGACGACACGCTGTCGACCGGCTCGCGCGCGATCTGCTTCGCGAAGCGCACGCTCGAGATCTTCGACCGGCTCGGCTGCGGCGAGCGCTTCGTCGACAAGGGCGTGAGCTGGCACGTCGGCAAGGTGTTCCTGCAGGACGAGCAGCTGTACGCATTCGACCTGCTGCCCGAGGAAGGGCACGCACGCCCCGCGTTCATCAACCTGCAGCAGTACTACGTCGAAGGCTATCTGGCCGACCGTGCGTTCGAGCTGCCGAACATCGACATCCGCTGGAAGCACAAGGTGACGGGTATCGAGCAGTCGGCCGAACACGCGGTGCTGACGATCGATACGCCGGACGGCGTCGCGACGCTGCACGCGCAGTACGTGATCGCGGCCGACGGCTCGCGCAGCCCGATGCGCGCGATGATGGGCCTTGAAAGCCACGGCCGCACGTTCAAGGACCGTTTCCTGATCGCCGACGTGAAGATGAAGGCGGAGTTTCCGACCGAGCGCTGGTTCTGGTTCGACCCGCCGTTCCACCCGAACCAGTCGGTGCTGCTGCATCGCCAGCCGGACAACGTGTGGCGCATCGACTTCCAGCTCGGCTGGGACGCCGACCCCGTCGCCGAGAAGCAGCCGGAGCGCGTGATTCCGCGCGTGCGTGCGCTGCTCGGGCCGGACGTCGAGTTCGAACTCGAATGGGTGAGCGTCTATACGTTCCGCTGCCAGCGGATGGACACGTTCCGTCACGGCCGCGTGCTGTTCGCGGGCGACTCCGCGCACGGTGTGTCGCCGTTCGGCGCGCGCGGTGCGAACAGCGGCGTGCAGGACGCGGACAACCTCGCATGGAAGCTGAAGCTCGTGCTCGACGGGGGCTCGGCAGACAGCCTGCTCGACACGTATGCGAGCGAGCGCGAGTTCGCGGCCGACGAGAACATCCGCAACTCGACGCGCTCGACCGACTTCATCACGCCGAAGAGTGCGGTGTCGCGCGTGTTCCGCGATGCGACGCTGAAGCTCGCGCGCGACTGCGAGTTCGCACGCAAGCTCGTGAACAGCGGCCGCCTGTCGGTGCCGGCGGTGCTGGCCGATTCGCCGCTGAACACGCCCGATCGCGGCGTCGACACCTTTGCTTGCGCGATGCGGCCTGGCGCGGCAGCGGCCGATGCGCCGGTGCGCGTGCAGGGTGAGTCGGGCTGGCTGCTGCAGCGTCTGCGCGGCGGCTTCACCGGCGTGCTGTTCGGGTTGCCGGGCGATGCGGCTGCACTCGCCAAGGCCGTCGACGGCCTCGCGCTGCCGGTGCGGCCCGTGCTCGTCGTGCCGGCCGGGCATGCGCAGCCGGTGGCCGGCGTCGACGTCGTGGAGGACGTCGACGGGTTCGTCGCGCAACGCTACGACGCTCAGCCGGGCACGTTCTACCTGCTGCGTCCCGACCAGCACGTTTGCGCGCGCACGCGCACGCTTGACCGTCAGGCGATTGCCGACGCACTGGCGCGCGCGACCTGCGCACGCTGACTACGATAAAGACACCGGAGACCCGTCATGCCCTCACTCGACACCCGCCCGCGCCTGGCTGACCCCGACGCGTTCTACGAAGCGCTGATCGACATGCATCGCGACCTGTCCGACGGCGACAGCCAGCTCGTCAACGCGAAGCTGATCCTGCTGCTCGCGAACCAGATCGGCGATGCCGACGTGCTGCGCGAAGCGATGGCGCTCGCGCGCCAGGGCGTGACGCCGCCCGTGCACCCGGCCGCCGAGGTGGCGCAATGAGCGCGGCGCCGGCCGACGTGCGCGTGCTCGAAGTCGAGCGCGTGATCGACGAGACCCATCGCCCGGGCTTTCACTGGATGCTGCTCGTGTTGTGCGGGCTGTGCCTCGTGATCGACGGGTTCGATGCGCAGGCGATGGGCTACGTCGCGCCGAGCGTGATCGCCGAATGGGGCGTGCCGAAGCAGGCGCTCGGCCCCGTGTTCAGCGCGAGCCTGTTCGGGATGCTGCTCGGTGCGCTCGGGCTGTCGGTGCTGGCCGACCGGATCGGGCGGCGCCCGGTGCTGATCGGCTCGACGCTGTTTTTCGCGGTGACGATGCTCGCGACGCCGTTCGCAGGCTCGATCCCCGTGCTGATGGCGCTGCGCTTCGTCACGGGGCTCGGCCTCGGCTGCATCATGCCGAACGCGATGGCGCTGGTCGGCGAGTTCAGCCCGGCCGCGCATCGCGTGAAGCGGATGATGATGGTGTCGTGCGGCTTCACGCTCGGCGCGGCGATCGGCGGCTTCATCAGCGCCGCGCTGATTCCCGCATTCGGCTGGCGTTCGGTGTTCTTCGTCGGCGGCGCGGTGCCGCTCGTGCTGACGATCGCGATGGTCGCGCGGCTGCCCGAGTCGCTGCAGTTCCTGGTGCTGAAGGGGCGCGTCGCGCAGGCGCGCGACTGGCTCGCGCAATTCGCGCCGCAAGCCGGCATCGATGCGAACACGCGCATCGTCGTGCGCGAACGCGCGGCGAGCGGCGCGCCGGTCGCCGAACTGTTCAGCCACGGCCGCCTGCCGGTCACGCTGCTGCTGTGGGCGATCAGCTTCATGAACCTGATCGATCTGTATTTCCTGTCGAACTGGCTGCCGACCGTGATGCGCGATGCCGGTTATTCGCCGGGCACGGCGGTGATCGTCGGCACGGTGCTGCAAACGGGCGGCGTGGTCGGCACGCTGTCGCTCGGCTGGTTCATCGAACGTTTCGGCTTCGTGCGCGTGCTGTTCGTGTGCTTCGCGTGCGCAGCCGTGTCGGTGGGGCTGATCGGCTCGGTCGCGCATGCGCTGCCGTGGCTGCTGGTCGTCGTGTTCGCGGGCGGATTCTGCGTGGTCGGCGGGCAGCCGGCCGTGAACGCGCTCGCGGGCCAGTACTACCCGACGTCGCTGCGCTCGACGGGCATCGGCTGGAGCCTCGGCATCGGCCGGATCGGCTCGGTGCTCGGGCCGCTCGTCGGCGGGCAACTGATTGCGCTCAACTGGTCGAACGGCGCGCTGTTCCACGCGGCCGCGGTGCCCGTGCTGTGCTCGGCGCTGTTCGTCCTGGGGCTGGCCGGAGTGACGCGGCGCAACGGCGCGCAGGCGCCGAATGCCGCGATGAATTGAGGGAGAAAGGAAACGATGACGCTTGACCTGTCGAAACCGGCAACCGCCGGCTACCTGAGCGGTTTCGGGAACGAATTCGCGACCGAGGCACTGCCCGGCGCGTTGCCGTACGGCCGCAACTCGCCGCAGCGCGCGCCGTACGGACTGTACGCGGAGCAGCTGTCGGGCACGGCGTTCACCGCGCCGCGCGGTCACAACCGCCGTTCGTGGCTGTACCGCATCCGCCCGGCCGCCGTGCACCGGCCGTTCGAGCCGTACGCCGGCCCGCAGCGGCTCGTGTCGGAATTCGGCGATTCGGCCGACGTGCCGCCGACGCCGCCGAACCAGCTGCGCTGGGATCCGCTGCCGATGCCGGTCGAGCCGACCGATTTCGTCGACGGGCTCGTCGAGCAGCGCCGCGATCATCGCGACGAGCTGCGAGCGAAAGGCAATGGGAGAAAAACAGGAAGGATCGGAATGATCGATGGTTGAATCGACAGCGGTCTGGCTCATGGGCACGCCTTGTATGGGTCGTTCGACGGCGGGTCCGCGCAGTGGCGGTCACCTGTGAATGAGAATCTATCGCATTCACACCCATGAGCCCGGCGGATTCCTTTAGGCTGCCGGTCAGTTGTTTTAGATCGCCGCGCCCGCCCATTCTTCGCTGTCGATCGTGTTGGGCGACACGCGGATATCGCTCGGCGAAATGCCGTAGCGCTTGCGGAATGCGATCGAAAAATGCGCGGGGCTGTAGCCGACGCGGTACGCGACGGTCGACACGTTCGCGTCCTCCGCGCACAGCATTGCGTGCGCGGTCCGCAGCCGGTATTCCTGCAGATACGCATACACGCTCGTGCCGAACACCTTGCGGAACCCCGCCGTCAGCTTGCGCGAATTCATCCCGACCCGGCACGCGAGCGCATCGAGCGTCGGCGGCTGCTGGAGTTCGCGCGTCAGGATGTCGCTCGCCGCGTACACGCGCTCGACGTCCGACGACGTGACGCGCACGTCGGCCGGCGCGGACTGCCGCTGCGTCGCCAGCAACTGCGCGCTCAGCGCGGTCAGCTCGAATGCCTTCGCCTTCAAGTAGTACTCGCGCACCGCGCCCTCGAACGGACAGGTGGCGATCTGCACGGCAAGCGCCTGCAGCGCCTTCGACGCCGGGCAACTGACGATGCGCGGATCGCCGCCCGTCGGCGCGAGCATCTTCTCCGGCAGCAGGCTCAGGTTGCGGTCGAGCGCGTCGAGGCCGAGCTGCACGATCGTGTAGCGCAGCGGCACGTCGCGGTCGTAGATCTGGTGCGTCGTGAATTCGCCGTCATTGGCGATCACGCACAGGCCCGGCCCCTTGATGCACTGCTCGGGCTGGCCCGGCACGCGGCAGCGCAGCTGCCCGCTCTGCACGAGGACGAGCTTCAGCCCTTTTTCGAGCGGCTCCTCGTACCAGTCGCGGCTGTCCGAGCACAGCGTGCCGCTCATGAGCTTCATGCCCGCATCGATGTGCACTACGCCCGGATGGTTGCCGGGCGTGAGCACCGGCGGGTGACGTCGTGACGAAGCGAAGGTGGTCGATCTCATCGGTGGGTCCGTGGGTTAGGCGGCACGCGCGGACCGGCGCGCGCCGGCGGCAACCGGCCGATTGTCCGGCCGGACCGGGCGGGCGCCGCGCGACAGGCCCCCGATCGAATGAAATTGCCGCGATATCAAAAGAAACGGCGCTATCGCAGCACCTGTTCCAAATGATAATACCTCTCATTTACATTTTTTGACAACTTGCCGGAACCCAAGGTCAGCGCATGCAATCCTCCCCTCCCTCCCTGGCGGCGGCCGTGCCGGCCGACGCGCCCGACTGGCCGGACGACTTCGCGCGCCGCTATCGCGACGCCGGCTACTGGCAGGACACGACGTTCTTCGACGCGCTCGACGCATGCGCGCAGCGCCATCCCGACGCGCTCGCCATCGTCGACGGCGCCTGCCGGCTCCGCTATCGCGACCTGCTGGACCGCATTCGCCGTCTTGCGGGCGGCCTCGCGCGCCTCGGCCTCGCACGCGGCGATGCGGTCGTCGTCCAGTTGCCCAACGGCGCGCGCTTCATCGAAACGTGCTTCGCGCTGTTCCAGCTCGGCGTGCGGCCGGTGCTCGCGCTGCCCGCGCACCGGCTCTACGAGATCGGCGCATTCTGCCGCTTCGCCGGCGCACGTGCGTACCTGTGCGCGTCGCAGCTCGGCGATTTCGACTGCCGGCCGCTCGCGGCCGCATTGCAGGCCGACTGCCCGGCGCTCGAGCACATCGTGATGGCCGGCGACGATCATTC
>STHB01007479.1:0-15120 GCA_018908115.1 Anopheles rivulorum | reverse complement strand
CGCTGATCGTCGTCTGCTGGCCGCCCGCGATGTTGTACGTCGGGCTCGTCATCCTGCCCGTCGCGGGATCGTACGACGCACCGCCGCCGATTGCCGACGCCGTCGTGCCACCGAGCGTGTTCACGCTGGTGCCGAGCGATTTGAGCTGGCTGACGTTCACGGCATCGGTATCGCCGGACCCCGCCGCGACGTGCGTGATCCGCCGTTCCGCGCCGCTGCCGCCGACGCTCGCTTCGCCGGCCGGGCTCGTCCCCGCAAGCACGCCACTGCCGGGGTTGTACGCCGCGTTGCCGAGCGTGCTGCCGTCCGCGATCGCATTCGCGCCGAGCGCGACGCTACCCGCCTGCGACGCCGTTGCATGCGAACCGAATGCAATCGCGTTCTGCGCGGTCGCCTGCGCGGTATCACCGAGCGCAAGCGCACCACCCGCCGTCGCGGACGACGCGTTGCCAAGCGCCACCGCACCCTGCCCGATCGCCTGATTGCCGCTGCCGATCGCCACCGCGCCCGCCGCGCCCGCCGCGCCCGCCGCGGCAGAATTGCCGGCCGTATCGCCCGCGGCAACGTTGTTTGCGCCGAGCGCCACCGCGCCGGTCCCGTTCGCCGTATTCGGATCACCGAGCGCGACCGCGCCATCGCCGATCGCCTTCTGGCCGCGCCCGATCGCGACCGCGCCGCCCGACGCGCTGCCGGCGCCGGCCGTCGTGCCGCCCGATCCCATCGCCACGTTCTGGCCGCTCGAGCCGGTCGTCACGCCATTGCCGACCGCGATGTTGTTACCGCCCGATCCGGCGCTCGTCGCTGCATTGAGACCGATCGCAATGTCGTTGGCCTGGTTCGCGGTCGCGCCGTCGCCTTGCGCAATGCCGTATGTGGCCGCACCGGCAATGCTCGCGCCGCGGCCGATTGCAATGCCCGAATTCGCCCCGGCCGCCACTGAAGCCTGACCGCCCAATGCGATGCCATCGGTCGCCGACGCAGCCGCCGCGCGCACGAGGTTGCCGCCGATCGCGACGGCCCCGACGCCCGCCGCCTGCGCGCCGACGAATGCGCCGGGCACCCCGCCACCGCCAATCGCGACGGCATTTGTGCCGGTGGCCGTCGCGAAGTTGCCGATCGCCGTTGCCGCCACACCGCCTGCACTCGACGAATTGCCGACCGCGAGCGCATTGCGTGCGCTCACCGTCGCGAAATTGCCGACCGCCGCGCCGTAGTTCACCTGCGCGCTCGCCGAGTTGCCCACCGCGAGCGCGTCCTCGCCCACGGCCGTCGAGCCGCGACCGACCGCCACGGCCGACAGGTTCCCGGCACCGCCCGACGCAAACGACGACGCGCCCAGCGCGAGATCGCCGTTGTTGATCGCGTTCGCGCTGTAACCGACCGCAATCGACGTCGCGCCGGTTGCGGTCGCACCATTGCCAAGCGCCAGCGCGTCGGCGCCGCCGCAGTTGGTCACGGCATTGGACGAGCCGCTCGCGCCGATCGCAACGCAAGTGTTCGACCCACGGCTCGTCGAACCGATGCCGAAACCCTGGTTGGTACCGGACATCGTCACCTGCGCGGACGCTCCCGGCGCGAAACCGCTCGCCGCGATGCCCAGCACGAGCAGCCCGCCCGATACGCGCCGACGCGCGCTGCGCGCCGGCTTGCCGCACGCGGCGGCGTTCTCGTGAACGGCGATCCACGCACGGACCGATTCATTCCAGATCGTTTTGTATATCTTGTTCATAGCGGTTTTATAGGTTCCGGTGCAACTGATCAGCAGTACAGATCAATATGTTGTTGCAGACGCGAAAAGCAGGAAGCCGGGGAAACCGAAGCAGACTGACGGACCGGACGCCCGGCGCGATGTCACCGGAAACGGTGGCAACGCCGGATGACCCGGTCAGGAGAAAAGAGATCGATGGGGACGCAACGGGACATGCCGTGCATCAACCAGGACCTGTCGAAACGGACAGATCGCGGCGAAGGTTAAGGCGCGTCAGGGTTTGGCGGTAGGTTGCCGAACCGATAGCCAATATCGGCGCGACGCACATCCCTCGCGGAATGGCGCTTTAGTACCATCTTTCGATTGAAAAACGGATCGATATGCGAAATATTTTCCGGCTGGTTGTGAATACGTTGTATTTACCGGAAGATTCTTCGCATGCGGCGCGCATTACACGCCATCCGGGAATGAATCGTAGAATTTCGGCGTGGATTATAAGCCGATTTTAATCAGACAAGAGGCGCGATTTCATGGATTTGTTGGCGACGATGCGGATCTACGTCAGGGTCGTAGAGCGCGGGACGATGTCCGGCGCGGCCCGGGATCTCGACATGGGCCAGCCGGCCGTCAGCGAGCGCATCGACAAGCTCGAGAAATTTCTCGGCACACGGCTGCTGATGCGCAGTGCGCGCACGCTCAACTGCACGGAAGAAGGCCGCATCTTCTACGCGCGCAGCAAGGAGCTGCTCGAAGCGGCGGAAGACACGATCGCCGCGGTATCGAAAACGGAGAACACGCTCGTCGGCACGATCCGGCTCGCGGCGCCGCAATGCTTCGGCGAAGTCGTGATGCCGCAGGCGCTGATGCAGATCCGCACCGCCTATCCGCGGCTGCACATCGACCTGGTGCTGAACGACAACATCGTCGATCCGGTCACGGAAGGCGTCGACATCTCGATGCGTCTCGGCCAGCTCGGCGACTGCGGGTTCGTCGCGCATCCGATCGGCGAAGTCGGCCGCATCCTCGTGGCCGCACCGTCGTATCTCGACCGCTACGGCCCGATCGAAACGAAGACCGATCTCGCGAGCCATCCGTTCATCCGCGTGAAAGGCATCTTCGCGACCGAACAGCTGCCGCTGCTGGATGAAGACCGGACCATCGAATACGCGCGGATCCAGACGGTGATGACGACGAGCCACTGGCGCCCGATGTTCGACACGATCGTGGCCGGCGGCGGCATCGGCGTGGTCCAGGCACCGGCCGGCCTCCACGCCCTCGATCAAGGCAAGCTCGTCGAGATCCTGCCCCGCTACTCGATCCCCGCCTACGCGCTCAATGCGCTCGTGCAGGCGCAGCGGCCGCTGCCGCCACGCGTGCGTGCCGTCGTCGACCTGCTGAAGAAGGAGGTCCCGCTGCTGCTCGCGAAGCGTCGCCGGTAACCGCCAACGCCCCCCCGGCAGCCGCAATCACGCCTGCAGCGACTTGCCCGGCTCCTTCACGTGCGCGTCGACTTCCATCTGGTAGAAGCGTGCGCTGACGAAGCCGAACAGCGTCCAGCCCAGGAACACGCACAGGCCGCCGAGCATCAGCGCCTGCTCGCCCGAGCTGAACAGCGCATAGAAGCTGTACGCGGTGGCGGCCATCGCGATCACGTTCGTCACCAGCGCCTTGCCGGGCGGCACCTTCGCGACCTTCTGGATCGTGATCAGCGCCGCCATCGACATCACGTAAGGCACGAGGTTCGTGACGACCGCGAGATCGACGATCTTCTGGAACTGGCTGCTCAGTTCCGGGCTGATCGTCATCAGCGCCAGCGCGACCTGCGCGACCAGCAGGATCACCATGCCGACGATCGGCGTACCCGTGCGCGTTGCGCGAGCGAACACCGGCAGGAAGTAGCCGACATCCGCCGAGCTCTTGAACACCTGCGCGACCGTGAATTGCCAGCCGAGCAGCGAGCCGATGCACGCGATCACCATCAGCGCGGTGACGATCGTGCCGACGGTCGGCGTGAACATCGTCGCGAATGCGATGCCGAACGGCGCGTTCGACGCCGCGAGAATCGCGTTGGGCACGATCCCCGCGATCACGTTGGTCGATACGATGTAGAAGATCGCCGACGCAATCGTGCCGCCAAGCACGGCGATCGGCACGTTGCGCTCCGGATTCTCGACCGCGTCCGAGTTCGCGCATGCCGATTCGAGCCCGAGAAACGCCCACAGCGTCACCGCGATCGAGCTGCCGACGGCCGGCCCGAACGGCAGGTTGTGCGGATTCCACGCGGCGCCCCAGGTCGCGCCGCTGAACCAGAACCAGCCGATCAGCGACACGATGACGACCGGGATGATCACGCCCCACACGGTCACCGCGCCGATCCGGCCGGTGATGCGCGAGCCGCCGAAGTTCGCGACCGTCGTCAGCACGAGCAGGAAGATCGTCCACAGGCCCGTCTGCAGCGGCGACAGCGTCGCGTCGAACAGCACGGTACCGTAGCCGACCGCCGTGACGCCGATCGCGACGTTGGCGATCACGAGCGACAGCCCGTACGTGTAGTTCGCCATGTAGTTGCCGGCCTTGCCGAACGCGTATTCCGCGTAGCCGCCCATCCCGCCCGGCTTGCGGCTCAGCATCCCGCAGCGCGCGAACGCATAGGCCAGCGCGAGCGAGCCGCCGGCCGTGACGATCCACGACAGCAGCGAGATCGTGCCGACCTGCGCGAGCTTCGACGGCAGCAGGATGATGCCGGAGCCCATCATGTTGACCGCCGTGAGGATGGTCAGCTGCCAGACGTTCATCCGGTTCTTCGGCGCGGCCGCCGGGGCCGCGTCGGTCATGCGCGCTGCGTTTTCCATGGTGTCGATCCTTCGATGTGAGGCCGCCATGCGGCCATTCGCTCGTTCGTCCGCTCAGGCGCTCACGCCGTCAGGCAGTACACGCGGTACGTGCCGTCCTCGACTTCCACGCCGTGCGTATCGTGCGCAAAGCCCGGAAAACGCCGGTCGTACGCTTCGAGCGCCTTCAGGTAGCCGAGCACCGGGCCGCCGGCCGGCCCCGCGTTCTCGCCCGGCATCAACAGCGGAATGCCCGGCGGATACGGCACGACGCCGGTGGCGACCGTGCGCCCGGCCAGCTCGTCGAGCGTGACCTGCTCGACGCGGCCCTGCACGAGATGCTCGTACGCGCGCACCGGGCTCATTTCCGGATTCGGCAGGATCGAGAAGGCTTCCGACATCAACCGCGTCGTGCCGAGCTGCTCCATCGCCGCGAACATCGTATCGGCCAGGTCCTTCAGCCCCATGCCCGCATAGCGCGAGCCATGTTCTTTCGCGAGCGACGGAATCGCCATGTCGAGCGGCAGGTTCGCGTCGTAGTCGCGCTTGAAGTCGCACAGCGCGCTGACGAGCGAGCCCCACTTGCCCTTCGTGATGCCGATCGAGAACAGGAACAGGATCGTGAAATCGGTCGTCTTCTCGACGACGATCCCGCGCGCGTCGAGATACGCGGTGACGACGCTCGCCGGGATGCCGACCGGCATCAGGCCGCCGGCCGGCGCGACGCCCGGCGTGACGATCGACACCTTGATCGGGTCGAGCATGCAGTAGCCGTCCTCGATGTTGCCGAAGCCGTGCCATTGCGCGCCGGGGCGCAGCACCCAGCATGCCGGGTCGCTCGCGAGCAGCTCGGGCGGCGCATCGTGGAACGGCAGCGTGCGGCCCGTGCGCGCCTCGAGCACGGTGTCTGGCTGCCAGCATTCGAAGAACCAGTCGCCCTTCGCGCCGAACTCGCCGTTCATCCGCGCGATCATCTGCCGGAACGCGACGGCCTCCTCGATCGACTCGTGCGTCAGCGCCGCGCCGCCGGGGCCGTCCATCATCGCGGCCGCGACGTCGTTCGACGCGATGATCGCGTAGTTCGGCGACGTCGACGCGTGCATCATGAACGTTTCGTTGAACTGGCCATGCGGAATCGGGCTGCGGCCGTCGCGCACGTGGATGTACGACGCCTGCGACAGCGCGGTCAGCAGCTTGTGCGTCGACTGCGTCGCGAACACCGTGGGGCGATCCCGATGATGGTCGCGCGGGTCGCCGTGCATCGCATGGCGGTCGCGGTAGATCGGGTTGAAGCGTGCATAGCCGTACCACGCTTCGTCGAAGTGCAATCGGTCGACGCTCGCGCCGAGCAGTTCTTCCACGCGCGTGACGTTGTAGCAGAGGCCGTCGTACGTCGAGTTGGTGATGATCGCGTGCTTCGGCTGGCGATCGGCCAGCCCGGCCGCGAGCGGGTTCGACGAGATCGCTTCGCGAATCGCCGTCTGCGTGAGGCGCTCCGATGCGATCGGCCCGATGATCCCGTAGCGGTTGCGCGTCGGCACGAGGTAGGTCGGGATCGCACCCGACATCGTCATCGCATGCTCGGCCGACTTGTGACAGTTGCGGTCGCACAGCGCGATCTGGTCGCGGCTCACGCTCGCCATCAGGATGATGCGGTTCGACGTCGACGAGCCGTTCGTCACGTGATACGTGCGATGCGCACCGAACACGCGCGCAGCATAGCGTTCGCTTTCGCCGATCGGGCCCGAGTGGTCGAGCAGCGAGCCGAGTTCGCCGACCGAGATCGACAGGTCCGAGCGGAACAGCGCTTCGCCGAAGTATTCGAAGAAGGCGCGGCCGACCGGCGATTTCAGGAAGCCGGTGCCGCCGGTGTGGCCGGGCGTATGCCACGAGTATTCATAGACGCGGGAGAACTTCGCGAGTGCGCCGAACATCGGCGGCAGCACGGTCGAGCGATAGCGCTCGATCGCCGCGTGGATGCGCCCGCCGATGAAGTCGGCGGTATCTTCGAGCAGCCACACGAAATCGTCGACCTTGCCCATCACCGCCGACGGCACCGTCGACGCGACGCTGCGGTCGGCCAGCAGGAAGATCGGCACGTTCGCGTTGCGATGCCGGATCGCATCGACCACGGCCTCGGACGGCCCGTGGCCGTCCACGCCGAGATCCCAGTCGAGCAGCACGCACTGGATCGACGGATCGGAGCGGATCAGCACGATGGCATCGTCGGCGGACGTCGCCGTGAGCACGTCAATATCGCGCTGCACGAGCTCCGCACTCAGCGTGCGGACCGCGCGCCCGGTGGCGGTTTCCTGCGTGATTTCATCGTCGACCAGCAGTGCACGCATGCCGAGACGACGAATGCCACCGACAGAAGTATTCATGTTGTTGCCCTCGCTGTTGCGTTGCTTCGATTGGTATCGTTCGTCTCACGAGCACGCGGACAGCAGGTCACGGGCAGCGGCATGAGACGCTCGCAATTCCGGCTTGATTCGCCATCCAATTCGGAGCCGACTATGCCATAGATGCTTTTCGATGAAAAGCTGACGATTCGTTGAAACCATCGGCGCCTTTCAAATCGGATTTCATAATTGGATCATTTTTATGTGCACCGCAGCATGCCAATTCCCGATTATTTGATCATTCTCATCCTGCAATGACATTATCGATTCCGGTCGATTGAATTCGCGTCCTTTTGTTGCTACGATCGGCTGCGCCGGGCACGGTCCGATCGCGGCCGTGCCGCGCCGTGCAAGGCGATATCGAGCCGCGCGCATTCGGCGTTCAGCATTCGCGGGAGCGTTTCAATCGGCTGCGGCGCAGGTCGGATCAGGACACTGCGCCGGCGCGAATCGCGCTCCCGCTTCCGCACATTTACGGGAGAGTTCGCGTGAGCCTGTTGAAAATCGCAGTCGAGCCGGCGCTGATCGGCGCCTTCCTCACCACGCACGAACAGGTCGACGTATTCCAGACCGATTTCACGAATATCGCGGCAATCGTGGTCGGAATCGATTCGGCGCAAAAGGTGCTGAAAACCGTCGAGCGAACCGGGTTCGCGATTCCGTTCTTCGTCGCGGTCGAGCCCGACCAGGAAGTGCCGCCGTCGGTCCTGCCGAGCGCGAGCGGCGTAATCCAGCTCCGGCACGGCGGCCGCCACTATTACGGCCGGCAGATTTCCGCCGCGGCCGACATCTACAGCGAGAACCTGCTGCCGCCGTTCTTCAAGGTCATGCGCGAATACGTGCAGCGCGGCTACGTCGAGTTCGATTGCCCGGGCCACCAGGGCGGCCAGTTCTTCTCGAATCACCCGCTCGGCCGGATGTTCTTCGATTTCTTCGGCGAGACGATCTTTCGCGCGGACCTCTGCAACGCGGACGTCCGGCTCGGCGACCTGCTGATTCACGAAGGGCCCGCGCTGGAAGCGCAGCGCAACGCCGCGCGCATCTACAACGCGGACAAGACCTACTTCGTGCTGAACGGCACGTCGACGTCGAACAAGGTCGTCACGAGCGCGCTGCTCGCGCCCGACGATCTCGTGCTGTTCGACCGCAACAACCACAAGTCGGTGCACCTCGGCGCGCTCGTGCTGTCGGGCGCGCGGCCCGTCTACCTCGAAACCGCGCGCAACGCGTGGGGCCTCATCGGCGGCGTCGACAGCGCGGCGCTCGGCGAAGCGCGCATTCGCGACGCGATCCGCGACGTCGCGCCCGAGCGCGCCGACCTGCCGCGCCCGTTCCGGCTCGCCGTGATCCAGCTCGGCACCTACGACGGCACGATCTACAACGCGCGCGAAATCGTCGACCGGATCGGGCATCTGTGCGACTACATCCTGTTCGATTCGGCGTGGGTCGGCTACGAGCAGTTCATCCCGATGATGCAGGACTGCTCGCCGCTGATGCTGACGCTCGGCCCCGACGATCCCGGCATCTTCGTCACGCAGTCGGTGCACAAGCAGCAGGCCGGCTTCTCGCAGACGTCGCAGATCCACAAGAAGGACAGCCACATCGAAGGCCAGAAGCGCTTCTGCGACCACCGCCGCTTCAACAACGCGTACATGATCCACGCGTCGACGAGCCCGTTCTACCCGATGTTCGCGGCGCTCGACGTCAACGCGCAGATGCATGCGGGCCCGGCCGGCAAGCGCCTGTGGCGCGACTGCGTCGCGCACGGTGTCGATGCGCGCAAGCTGATGATGAAGACCTGCCGCCAGATTCGCCCGTTCGTTCCGCAACAGGTCGACGGCCGCCCGTGGGCCGACTACCCGACCGAGCAGATCGTCGACGACCTGCGCTTCTTCCGCTTCCACCCGGCCGACACGTGGCACGGCTTCGAGGGCTATGCGGACGACCAGTACTTCGTCGATCCGTGCAAGCTGCTGCTGACGACGCCCGGCATCGATCCCGACACGCACGAGTACGCATCGTTCGGCGCACCGGCGCCGATCCTTGCGCGCTACCTGCGCGAACACGGCGTCGTGCCCGAGAAGGCCGACCTGTACACGATCCTGTTCCTGCTCACGCCGTCGGAAAGCTTCGGCAAGCTGCAGCACCTGGTTGCGCACCTCGCGCAGTTCGAACGTCATCTCGACCAGGACACACCGCTGCGCGAAGCGATTCCGTCGCTGTGCGAAGCGTATCCGGAGCTGTACGGCAACATGCGCCTGCGACAGCTGTGCCAGCGCATGCACGACTTCTACCGCAGCCACGACATGAAGCACCTGCAGAAACAGATGTTCCGGCGCGCGCAGTTCCCGAAGCAGGCGATGCAGCCGCAGGCCGCGAATGCCGAGCTGATCCGCAACAACGTCGAGCTCGTCACGCTCGACCGCATCGAAGGCCGGATCGCGACCGAAGGCGCGCTGCCCTATCCGCCCGGCATCTTCTGCGTGGTGCCCGGCGAAGCGTGGGGCGGCCCGGCGCTCGACTACTTCCGTGCGCTGGAAGCCGGGATCAACGCGCTGCCGGGCTTCGAGCCGGAAATCCAGGGCGTGTACCTGCAGACGAAGCCGGACGGCACGAAGCAGGCATCGGCGTACGTGGTGTCGGCCGGCGCCGACGCGTCGCGCGCCTGAACCTGCCGGGCGGCCGCGCGCCGCCCTTCTTCACGACTGCCGCACGGTGCAGGCGCAAGCATCGCCTCTTGCACGTCGCCTGACCGTGCGGTACCGTCCTCCTTTCCGGGATAACCGAAGCCTCGCCTCGAAACCCATCCGTCGATTCGATCCGATGCGGCCCCGCCCCTGCCCGGCGCTGTCGCGTCGACCGTACAGGAGGGGTTTGCGATGGACGTTCGCGTGTACCTGCTGGCCGCCGCCGTATTCCTGGCCGGCGTCGCCGAAAACATCTGCGTCGGCATCCTGCCGGCGATCTCTGCCGGCCTTCACGTGTCGATTGCGGCCGCCGGCCAGCTCACCACGATTTTCTCCGCCGTATTCGCATTGGCCGCGCTCGTGGCGGCCGCCTGCGTCACACGCGTCGAACGGCGTACCGCACTGCTCGCGGCGCTCGGCGCATTCGCGGCCGCGAACCTGTTTGCCGCCGCGAGCCCCGGCTATGCGAGCCTGTTCGCCGCACGCGTGCTGATGGCCGCGAGCTGCGCGACGCTGATCCTCGTCGCGACGCGGTTCGCGGCCGAACTCGCAACGGCGTCGCAACGCGGCCGCGCGATCGGCATCGTCTTCATGGGGATCAGCGCATCGCTCGTGCTCGGCGTACCGATCGGGATGCGCATTGCCGAATGGGCCGGCTGGCGCGCGGTGTTCGTGTCGATCGCCGTGCCCGCGTTGCCGCTCGGCATCTGGCTCGCCCGCCGGCTGCCGCGCATGGCGCCTGCCGCGGCCGGCACGCCCGGCGTGCCGTCGTATCGCGCGGTGCTGTCACGGCCGCGCCTGCTGGCCGCGCAACTCGTCTCGATCGCGATGATCGGCGGGCATTTCACGCTGTTCGCGTATCTCACGCCGTATCTGCAGGCCGTGCTGTCGCCCGGCGCGGCCGCGCTCGAAGGGTTGTACGTGGCGTTCGGGATCGCCGGCGTGACCGGCGCGTGGCTCGGCGGACTCTACTCGGACCGGCTCGGCGCGTCACGCGCGCTGTGCGCATGCCCGGCCGTGTTTCTCGTCGCGATGGCGATACTGCCGGCGGCCGGTGCATCGCCGCTCGCGTTCGTGCCCGCGATGATGCTGTGGGGCGGCATCAGCTGGTCGATCTCGCCGATCGTGCAGAACTACCTGATCCACACCGCGCCGTCGCTGGCCGATGCGAGCGTCGGCATCAACGTGTCGGCCATGCATGCGGGTGTCGCGCTCGGATCGGCGTTCGGCGGCGTGCTCGTCGGACGCGATGCGCTGTTCGTCACGCCGTGGGCCGGATGCGTGCTCGTGGCCGTCGCGCTGGCATGCGCATGCGTCGCGGCGTGGCCTGCGCGGCAGGCAGCACGAGCGTCGTGAGTCATGATGGGCGGCGCCATGCGCACGCCCGCCACATCACCACGCCTGCCGGTAAATCTCCAGCGCGTCGGCCTCCGTCACCTCGCGCCGATTGTTCACGAGCAGGCGCGTCTGCAGCATCGCATCCGATGCCATGCGCGGCAGGTCGCTTTCGCCGATGCCGACCTCGCGCAGCGTGCGCGGAATGCCGGTCGCGACGATCAGCCGGTCGATTTCGGCGATCAGCGCGTGCGTGCGCGCTTCGTCACTGCCCGTCGCCGACGGCGCGACGATCGCCGCGAGTTCCGCATACAGCGGTGCGGCGGCCGGCGCATTGAAGCGCAGCACGTGCGGCAGCACCAGTGCGTTCGACAACCCGTGCGGCACGTGGAAAATGCCGCCGACCGGATAGGCCAGCGCATGCACGGCCGCGACCGGCGCATTCGCGAACGCCTGCCCCGCGAACATCGCGCCGACCAGCATTGCTTCGCGCGCATGCCGATCCTGGCCGTCGTCGCACGCTGCCAGCAGGTTGCGAGACAGCAGCGTGAGCGCGTGCGTCGCGAGCATGTCGGATACCGGATTCTTCAGCCGCGCGGACGTATAGGCTTCGATCGCATGCACCATCGCGTCGATGCCCGTCGCGGCGGTTGCCGCACGCGGCAGGCCGAGCGTGAGTTCCGCGTCGAGGATCGCGACGTCCGCGAACAGGTGCGGCGACACGACGCCCATCTTGCGCGCCTCGCCGACCGTGACGATCGACACGGCCGTGACCTCGGAGCCCGTGCCGGCCGTCGTCGGGATCTGCACGAGCGGCAGCCGCGCGCTCGCGACCTTGTCGACGCCATACATGTCGGCCAGCGCCTGCTGTCCCGGCGCGAGCACCGCGATCAGCTTCGCGACGTCCATCGACGACCCGCCGCCCAGGCCGAGCACGATCTCGGCATCGGCCGCGACGGCCCGTTCGGTCGCCTCGAGCACCACGTGCTCGGGCGGGTCGGCGATCACGTCGTCGATCACGGTCACCTGCCAGCCGTGCGCGGCGAGGCTCTTCAGCGCGGGCGCGAGCACGCCGCTGCGATGCAGGAACGCATCGGTGACGACGCACAGCCGCGCGAGCGCCGGAAAGCGTTCGCGCAACAGCAGGCCGAGCCGGCGCGCGGCGCCGAATTCGACGATCTGCGTCGGAACGGTACGGAATTGAAACGGGTTCATCGGGTGCCTCCCGGTGGCGTCGCCGTGCCGGTGTCCGGCTGCACCATGTAGCGCGACACATCGCGGCGATCGAGCAACGGAATGATGGCCCCGATTCCGATCCGCTGGAAATGCGGCGTTTCCCGATGCGCGTCGAGGCCGTCCGCATCGCGGTAGCGTTCGAGGATCACAATGTGGTCGGGGTGCTCCGGCGACCGGAAATACGCGTAGTCGAGGTTCTTCGGCTCGGCGCGCGTGGCCGGCGCGAGTTCCGCGAGCAGTTCGATCACGCGGTCGCCGTTGCCGGGCTTGGCGAAGTAATGCGCGATCACCTGCAGGTAAGGTTCGTTCATGCTGCGCTCCGTGTTCGACAGAAGCCCGTCACGCCGACGGGTCGAAATTCCACCACGCGCTGTCGCTCGTCGATACCGCGACCGCTCCGTGCCGCCTCGCGCTGCGCACGTCTTCCGCGTTGCCGACGAAGCCCGACGCGACGATCGGCGGCAGCGCCTGCCGGTCGGCTTCGCTCAGGTGCGCGAGCATCGGCGCCGGCATCAGCTGCACCAGGTTCGGATCGCTCTGCTCGATCGCCTTCACGCTGCGCGGCCACGTCGAGCGGTCGGTCACGAACACCTTCTGCATCGTGATCAGCCCGGCGCGGTTCGCGCGCTGGATCGTCGCGACGCGCGTCGACACGACACTCGCGACGCCGATATCCGCAAGATATTCGACGCCGCCCTTGTCCTGCGACAGCCCATCGCAACTGTCGATGTTGACGATCACGAACTTGCCGGCCCGGGCGAGCGTCGCGACCACCGCCTGCAGCCGGCGCAGGTCGACGTTCGCGACGATGCCGACCTCGGCCTCGCTGTCGATGAAGCTGTCGGCCTGCTCGACGCCGTACAGCGTGGCGATGACGGGATGACGGGCGAGACGCGCGCCCAGCGACTTGTCCATGACGTTTACCGGTCGACGTGCGGGCCGGTCTCGTCGCCGAGACCGAGCTTGCCGGGGTTGAGGATGTGTTTCGGATCGAGCGCGCGCTTCACCGTCTGCAGCACCGGGAACGCTGTACCCAGCGAATCGCGCATGTACGGCGAACGCAGCAGCCCGACGCCGTGGTGATGACTCAACGCTGCATTGTATTGGATCAGCACCGCGTTCGCCGCGTCCCATGCGGCGCGGTACCACGCGGCCCGCTCGGCCACCGCGACGTCGCCGCGCAGCGAGAAATACAGGCACGCGCCGTCCGCGTACGCATGCGACTGGTGCGCGGATCCGGCCAGCGTGCCCGGCACCGCCTGCAGCGCGGCCACCACGTCGCGATAGATCGCCGCGAGATCGCGCCAGCGGCCGCACATCTCCAGCGTGTCGGCGACGAAGCCCGGGCTCCGCTTGAAGCCTTCCGCGCTCTTGCCGGTCAGGTAGCGCGTGTCGAGCCACTTCTCGAAGATCGCGTCGCCGTCGAGCTTGCGCCCGCTTTCCTCGCCGACGCGCGCGCTGATCGCCATCACCGCGTCGACCATCTCGCGTGCGCCTTCATCGGCAATCAGCAGCACGTTCGTGTCGGGCAGGCCGAACTGCACGCCGCTCTCGAGTTCGTCGTAGAGCCGCAGTGCCGCCGGGTTCGCGCCGCGCTGCAGGATCTCGCGGCACGCGTCGAGGCCCGCCGCAAACGTGTCGAAGCCGTACGCGATCGCGCGGCCGTAGTCCGGCAGCCGATGCAGCTTGAGGCGTGCGCGCACGATGATGCCGAGCGTCCCTTCGCTGCCGATGAACAGTTGCTGCAGATCCGGGCCGACCGCCGCGCGCGAATAGCCGCCGAGCGTGACGAGGCTGCCGTCCGCAAGCACCACGTCCATCCCGAACACCATGTCCTCGATCTTGCCGTAGCGGGTCGACAGTTGCCCCGCGCCGCGGCATGCAATCCAGCCGCCCACCGTGCTGATCCCGAACGACGACGGCCAGTGCCCCATCGTCAGCCCGTGTTCGCGCTGCAGCGTGTCCTCGAAAACGTCGCCGAACATCCCGGCTTCGACGTCGACGAGCTGGCTCTCCGTATCGACACCGATCAGCCGGTTCAGCCCGCATACGTCGAGCACGATGCCGCCGCGCACCGGCAGCGCCGCGCCCGTCACGTTGCTGCGGCCGGCCGACGCCGTCACCGGAATCGTCGCCGCGTGCGCGATGCGCATCACGGCCTGCACCTGCTCGACTGTCGACACGCGTACGACGAGCGCATGCGGCGTCGCAGGCCGGCCGCCCGTTTCCGCGACCATCGACGCGGCCCACCAGTCGCGGGTCCATGCAACGACGTCGGCCGGCTGCGCGAGCACCTCGTCGGCCACCGCGCGCAGTGCGTCGACCTGCTGCGGCGATACCGCGACCGGCGCGCGCTGCATGCCGGCCTCGACAGGTGCGCCGCCGGCCGCCAGGTTCAGCGAGTATGGCGGCGGCGTATGCGCGCCGACGACGTAGTTACCGCGGTTGTAGCCGCGCTTGATGGCTTCCTTGCTGATCATCCGTTTTCTCCCATGAGGATGGCTTTTTCGAGTGCGACGGCGGCGACGTAGTCGCGCACCTGGCTGGCGACGGCCGCATCGGACAAGCCGAGCTCCGCCTGAAGGATCGCGCCGACGCGCGGCGCCGCGCGTGCCGACGCATCGCGCGCCATCAGCCGCGCGCGGGTGCGGCGCGACAGCACGTCGTCGACGCTGCGCGCGAATTCGTGGCGCACCGCATAGAGCACTTCCGCTTCGCTGTACGGCAGCCCTTCGACGATCGGCGCGAGCAGCGACGGCATCGCGTCGGCGAGGTCGCCGACGAAGCGCGCCTCGGTGCCGTAACGTTCGCCGAGATGCGCGGCAAGCCCGCCCGATGCAACGATCGCCTGTGGGTCGTAGCCGGCCGCGCCGAGCAGGTAGGCCGATTTCGTGCAGCAGCGTGTGCGGCGGCCGAGCAGC
>STHB01007454.1:0-28989 GCA_018908115.1 Anopheles rivulorum | reverse complement strand
ATGCAACCAAACTGGTCAGCAATAGTTAAAAGTGGGTGGAAACAAAAAGAAAACAGGCGTTCGTCGAAAAGGAAATGATTCAAACTCAAGCAGAATAGATGAAAATAAACATTATAAACTTTGTTTATAGGGATATCTACAAGCACAAGGTTTATAGAGTTTTTTATTTGCTTCAGGATTTTGCTTAAAATCCATGAAATCCTTAAATAATTATTTTAAATTGACAAATATTATATCGTTTTTGAATTGACATTTTAAAATCGCTTTAGACAACTAAGTAATGCTTCCATTTTTTCCCAAAAATAGCAAAATAATGCCTCCGTATATTGAGAATATACTTGAGAATTTAAATTAGATTATACCTGGTTGCACCTGATCTTAATTAGTATGAAATTAATCAAAATGTTGTACAAGCTTTCTCCAATCCTAGTTGAAAATCCTTGTTTTAAATAAAATGTATTTAAATCATAGTTATTTTTATCGTTTATTTACAAAACCAATGAACCAGAGAAAATTCGAGGAAAAAAATCTCCTTTCTCTACCCGAGCTCTTCGTACTTTATTGTTGACTCTTAAAGTCTTGTGAATAACAGCTTTCTCCCTTCCATCTTTTCAACCCGTTGCGTACCAAACTAATGATGTCCGAGTGTGGAGCCATTCTGTGTGCAGTTCGTGGTCGTAAACTAACCATCTTTTCCTTTCCACCCACTGAAAAACCCTGACGAAGACTGAAGGATACGAGCAATGCAGCGCATACCTACACTTGCAATGATAATGATTATTCGGTGAGAGTTCTTGCCCGGTTAAATGAAGTGCAATCGCAAATGATTAGCCTCGCCGGTGCTGTACCGTTTGCCGTACCGGCACTAATCACCTTCCACGCCCAACATATTCACAAAAGGGTGGAGGAGGGTGATACTTCAGGCTTACATTCCCGGCCCAAACCTACCGCCCAATGTGGCCGAGAGCACGAATCGGTAAGAAAGTATTTCTTACTGCCCGGATGCAATAAAAATCACCCACCCCCTCACACACATCGCCAACAATATCCCAGTACCACCCAAAAAGAAAAAAGAAAAAAAAAAGAAAGAAAGTCCGTTGTGCCCGGCAAAGATTGGGTCGATTTGGCCATTCGGTTTGTTTCCGAGTCCTTTCTCTTCCGGAAGTCATTATCTACCAGCGCGTTACGCAACAGCTCGTAAAACGTAGCCAAACCCTCACGCCACCCTTCACTTTTCCCCAAAAGTAAAACCAATCCTAACCGCCCATCCTCCCCCCCCCCCAATTACCCCTAATGTTCGGTAAATTCCCCCCCAAAAAGAAAAAAAACCGAACGGAATGAATGCCGAGACACCTACGCCCGGGAGAATGGGCAAAGGTTCGTTTGTAATTTATTTCAAGAACGTACGCATTCACATTCCAGCTCGTTTCGGGAAAGTACTCCTTTGAGTATTGATCCCTGCCCAGTTCGATTGTTACTGCCCGGTGCCAAGTGGGTTGGGGGGGGGAGGGAGGGAGGGGAAGGGGAGAAGGAAGGCTACTTACGCTTACGCTTAAACAATCAGAAAACAAACAGGGAATGAAGTGCATTAAAACTGGGTGCGCATTTGCCGAAAAGGGAGCAAAACACAGACCCTCCTTTAATGAATAACGCCTTTGTTTGTTGTGGCGTTTCAGATGGTAAAACTACCGGAAAATGGGGAAAATATCTTCACGAAGCTTGATTTTTTTATTCGGGTGAATTTGGGAATGGAATTTTTTGTAGGAAAATGAAAACAAATTAACACGCATGAATGTCTGAAGGTAATGGATGATAACCAAACTAATTATTTTAAGTATTTTAATAATGTTATTGTGTGTAAGACCATTCCGATGTGTTAATATTCTTTATTCTTTAGACCAAAAATTCATCGTTTTGGTCTAAAACCATAATTTTGATTAATTAACGAAACATTAAATAAAATATAAAATGAAATATAATACAAATTGAAATAAATAGTTAAAAAAAAGCTTATTGTTAAGGGCTTTTAAATGCTAATCTTCAACGGAAAAATAAGAAACTTTTCACAGAAAATTGGCCATTTGAGCAAAGAATTAGATTTTTTAGAAAGAATTTAAAAGCTTTCAATAATTACCTGAGGTGAAAAATCCTAAAAATTAGTACCATCGTTTACATCTGCATCGCTTCCTATCTATCTAAGGAAAGCAAGCAAACAAAATACATCAACCTCAACACTTTCCAACGTGAAAACGAGTGCAACAACACATCGGCAAACGTGCTTACCTTGTTTCAATGCATTCGAAGAAAACATCAAACCCCGGATTTGTACTGGCCTGGCCCAAAGGAATTGCACAACGTTCCGCACAACCGGGCACAAGGGCCGACCAGTTGGTCTTTCCCTAGCCTTTTGCTGGCAAATCCGCTTTTCCGATTTTTCCACCCGATCGTGCCCCCGTTTCGCCCAACGTTAAAGATTAATTGCTTCGTGCTGAGGCTATAAATTTTGAATTTCCAACCGAGTTTTGCCGAGTTCTTTAGCAGGCTCTGCTTCTTTAGCCGTTCTTCGGGTTTGTCCTTCGACTCGGCGAAACGGACTCGTAACACCCGTGCAGTAGCGGATCAACATGCGGACTCGAGTGACGAACGTTCGGCACGGACGAACGTGTATGTTGGGGTTGGAGCACACACCAAAAAAAAAGAAGGAGATTTTCTTTTTCCGTTTGCACCGTTCCGCTTATCGAACCACGTTGCCACCGTGTTTGTCGCTGACGTATCCCGGTAAAAAAGGGAACTCTTTACACGGCTCCCTTCACGGTGCCGTGGACGACCTGAAGTGCATGTAATTGTGCGCACCAACATTGTGTGCGGAGTGACCGAACAAGGTTCAAGTGACCAGGTCCGTGACCGTGGTCCTTTCGCAGCGCACACAAACCGTTCCGTAGTTCCCGGCTTTGGCCACAACAATCGCATTCCAGACGAAGGTGATGACCATACGGTACGGGACGTCCGTTTTTTTTTTCCTGTTGTTGTTGTTGCTGCTGCGAAGGATCAAATCGAGAGTGAGGATTAATTGCTGCGGTGGAATTTTTCACGGCCCTTTAGTGATGGGTTTTGTGGAATAAAAAAAAAACAGAAAAACGGTAGGAAAAATAGACCGAACAAACTCCCCCGGACCCAATCCTCTATGCGATTCTGTGTTCTGTGCCACACGAAAGGAAATGAGGCAAAGGATTTTTGCACCAAAAAAAAAAAATCCCGAGGACAGAACGAAAGGAAAAAAAAACACCCCAATGCCCACACTCTGGCATATTTCCATCGGGTGAGCATTCTCTGGGCGGTTCGCATAGTCCAGGGCCGGAATGTTTTCGGTGCCCACCACGTGCAGGAGGACGACGATTGATTGGTGTCGTATCGTAAGCGTATTGATGGTTTGAACCGGCTGGAAAGCACCATCCGTCCGGTTTCCGTTCTGCTGCCGTACGGGCTGCGGCAAAACATGCTCGGATCGTGCAGAATGCAGCCAGCAGCAGCTGTGGAGAAAACCATCCTGGAGAACAAAATGCAGAATCGAGCAAAAGGTAAAATGGGATGACACACACACAGAGCGTTGAGATGAACCTCAGACAAGCTGTGGAAATATTTTCGCCCATCCATCACACGTTCGCCCCCTGTTTTTTTTTTTTCACTAGCGCAACCCACTTTGAATGTGCTGCATCTTTGCGAGATTGGGTTTCTGCACCATCCCTCCAAGAACCACACCTGGAAGCGCTCGGAAAGGAATTTGTATTTAAATTTTAACTATCTTTAAATTGAAGCGCTACCGTTTTTGATGCAAATTTCTTGCATTGTGCGAATTGCAACGGATCTCGAAAGGGGTGTTTTTGTGTTTTGTTTTGCAGTGCATTCGAATGGAAATTTTAGGTGAATTGAATAAAAATGTTTGAATGCGAACACTGGTGATCCCGTGTTGAAGAAGTCTTTAAACGAATATATTAGTAGATGTTTGAAGTTTCTTTAACATGTTCAAAGCAACTGTGAAGAATGAAATACAGCGTTTTCTGAAATGCGTTTAGTTTAATGAGGCGACGAGTGCCTTCCAAATTTTAATTCTTCTTCAACACGAATTAGGATCTTTACAAACTTCCCTATCTTTGGAATTCTTCTCTTCTATTCTTGCTTAAAATTAGTAGAAATATCCTTCTTTTTATCTGTAAATATGCTACTTCAATTGAAATAGAATCACTCAGAGAGTACACAAGCGCTCAGTGTTTAAGAGTTTAGCGAATCGAAGTAAGCAAGTAAGCGAGTACCCTGTCCTGCAGATGAGTTTTTCCGAGCTAGTCCCGAAAGTCTTTTCTGAGTTTCAAGAACCGAACGATACTTGAAGTAAGATTTCACATTAATCACACCAATCACCTTAATAATACGAGATGAACTAGAAACTAAAGATAAGAGTTCTGGTGTTAATTTTGACCAAGCATATGGTCTATCAGGTTTTTTTTAGAACAAGCAGTAAAGTCCAAGCCATTTTTCAATTCTTCTCTAGTTGAACCTTAAATAATCTTCAATTAACATAATTTGTAAAGCATTTAACGTGTGAGTCGTGATTGCTTTGAATAGAATCCATTTCAACATGCAAAAGCTCCAGAAAGTAAGAATTATTCCGGATCTATCAAGATATGTTCCAGATCAGCTTGAGCAGAAACCGGAAATGGAGCTAAGTGTAAAACTTGAAATTTTAACGTCTAATTCAATGGCATATCGACTATTGGAAATGTTATGATCATTTAAATTTGAAGTTTTAATATTTAATTGGACGAATAACTTCACTCAGTTAATTAAAGTCGTTGAAGTGTGCTCATGATCGTAAGCTAGCTAGCTGAAATGCATAAACAGGCTTGTTTGCATGTTAGTTATCTGACCTAACAATGGGTAATTTCTTGTGTCTAATAATATTTGAATATTCCAACTCCACTACTATCACGAAATTGTTAAAAAGAATAAAAATTATTATCTATTCTTTAATACAAATATTTGCAAAAACAAACATCAACTCCTCTCTTTAACAAGATAAATGCACCATTATGATTACTGCATCATTTACCTTTACCTTTACCAGTGAAAATATTCAACGAGCTTTAAATTACTCCGTGCACCACGGTGTGCCGAAATCGCAGCATAAACAGAAGACGTTAATAATGCAAACACAATTTAGCTGCAACTTCGTTTACACCCGGTCGAATGGTGGTGATGTCGGTGTGCATAAAAACATCTTTAACCACCAGTCAAGATGTCACACTCATCTTCCGTTCCGGGTGCTTCACGGTGAAAGCACCCAACCACCCATCGAACGTGAAAAGTGCCAGCGCTGGGTGACCGATATCAAACGCACCACCATCATCACCGGTCGGTGTGAGCAGTTTCGCTAGTGAAAATCTTATCTTATGCACTTATTTTTTTTTTTTGTTGTTGCTCGTTTTCGTCACCAGCCGCAACCCCAACTACATGGGGCGCTTTTTTCCCGTCCGCTCGGTATGATGGTATGATTTGTTCGTAGTTTGGCTAGTTGATAGCTTGCTTTCTTTTTCATCTCAATGTTCGCTTCCAGCGGGGCCGACGCCATCGGGTTGTACCACCGGAACCGGAAGTGCCACCGGATGGCAAGGAAGCTGACTGCGCTGCAGCGGCTATGATACTTTTAGTTCGTTCGTTTGGCCCATTCGGGGAAGTAGAAAAATGGACAAAAAGGGTGAAAAGACGATAGTGGAAAAAAGGAAGCAGAAACACGCACAGTACCGAATGATAATAAATGAATGTGACTGACTGCAACCAAAAAGAAAAAACGCGGTGGAAAACACGAACATGATGAAAACCACGGCTAAATGATGGGTGGGAAAAAGGGGATGGCGCTGGAAAAGTTGGGAAGATGAGTAGGACTTTAAGATCATAATGGTAGCGGTAAGCAATGGTCGTTTTTTCTCCGAATAGTTTTTCCGATTTTTTACTTGGCCATCGCCGGCGAAAAGATTCTTTGCTCTTGCGCTAGTTTTCCAACCTCCCGTGTTCCAGCTTTTTCCCCATGTTCCCGTTCTATTTATTTCTGACTATTTTTTTTGTGCTGCTCTTGTTTCTCCTTCTTCACAGGTAAGATGATGGAATCCATTAAGAAAATTGCAATTCCTTTGCGCTTGTTCACGTCGCGGTGGGTTGGGTCGGCGGGTGCCCGAGCACACCGGAACAAATGCTTTTAGCGATGCTGCCACCTCGAAAAAACCTCGAACGAAGCAACAGCAGGAGGCAAAGTAAAAGCTGCATTGACAAACAGTGGAAGATCAATATCGGTGAGCATAAAATAAAGAGCTTGATTGTGTGCGGCGGTGGAAAACTTGCCACCAAACCGGGTTGAGCTACGATTCTTGAAGGGAGTTGTTTTTTTTTCCTTTCTTTATTTACTTGCTGCCACTTGTGTGCGTGTTTTTTTTGGAACAGAAAAAAAGAAATGCGGAGACAAACAGTGAAGCACCAACTTAATTCTTCTGGCCCGCATTGCATTCGCTTTGTGTTGCAGTTTTCTAACATCCCCTCCATCAAAACGCACATGGCGGTTTAATTCTATTAATACACTACTTCCGAGCTGGTTTCCGCAGTCGGACAGGAAAAATAGGCAAAATCTTCTAACCCGCTTTGGTTCCGGATCTTCGAGACGGGGGATCGGATGAAACAACTCCTTCACACAACCGAAATGGATGAATGGAATGCTGGGCTGGGGGAAAGTTTTGTAACGAGAAATGAAAAACCTTCTCCACTTGTCCGGCAGCTTTCCTTCAGGCAGCCATTCGGTCCGGGAGCCGATAAAAAGTAATTCCACGCGACCACTTCCTTCGGTTGAGCCCGGGTGATCTACAGCACACGTTGCAGACGCATGTGCATGTGTCGCCATCGAGGAGAAAGTTTCTTGTGTAATCAAAAGATTAGCCAACAATGATTCCAACAGAACGGAAGCTTAACTTTCGCTGTGCTGATTTCAGATGAGATCACACAATTGTTGAATCGGTTGGCTGGATCGTTTCACCCGTCGTTGATAGCGTACGGAGCAATGGAAACCATCCGGGAAATGGATAACGAACAACTTATTAATGGGTGACAGTGGGTTCATTAAACAGAAATAAATTCGAAAGCAAATTGTTTGTCATGTTGGTTAAATTACGTTAAACAAAACAACAAATCTTTGAAGCAAATGTCGATTTTAAGTTTGTTTAAAACAGAATATTCCAAGGATTTTTAACGGCTTATTTAAAACCATTTGAAATTGACTCACTGCTTTTTTACGGTTTTCCAGAAATGTTTCAATCAGTCCTGGAGATATCGTACTCAGATTCCTAGATCAGAGTTTTGACACAAACAGTGATCAATAATTGAATTATTTTAATGAGCAAATTGTAATATCTAACATATTTATTTATGTTCAAAATTACTGGAGAACTGAGAACAGCATTTGGTTATACTATAATATCGTCACAAACTATAATATGTTGGGTCAATTTGTCTATATTTTTCGCGAAATACTGGAATTCTTCAAGAATATGAGCTATAACAATTTGCTATAAAATTGTTTAAAATTATCTATTTTTTTAAACTACTGGAAGTAATTTTCGCCTTAAATCCACAACAAGTTATGCTCCAGGAAAAACCATTCCTTCATGAAGATCACATCTTGAAGCCATCGTCTTTGGGACACAAGTTGTCAAGATGCATACACTTTAATCTACCAATTCATCCTGCGTTATCCACCCTAACTCGCGTGTATCAGTTAAATGTTCAGTTGCCACGTCGCATGCAACGCAACGCGTTCGTGAAGCGTAACAGTTGCGTCGAAGGACAAGTGACAAGCGACACTAGAAACAAGAGCACCCACGGCACGGTGCAGGATGTCAGCAAACGAAATATTTATTGCCACCTTCCAGTCTGTTGCCTTGGCTCTGGTTCGTTGTTGCACCGTTGCACCGGATAGTGTGAGCCTTTTTTTGTTTTCCGTGTGTTATTCGCACCTTCCGCGTAGCACGTTGCTACGCCGAGCTGAGCACACGTGTCGTAACGCCAGTTGGCACACGGACAACGCACCAGTAAATCCGCGGCGAAAAAGGGATAAACTGTCCTTTGGAGCAAGTGGGGCAACAGTTTGAACGTTTGCTCAGCATTGCCACTCAGCTGCATATGCTGCCGCACGACATAAATATATGTATGGAATGGTTCTAATAAAGCACTCACGACCAGCTGGCGAACACTTTCGCGGGTCGATGAATGCGATGATCGCACCAAAGAAGCGCGACAGCGTATGGTGTGGACCACCGTGCAGGTGACACACAAAGTGACGGTTTTGACTATTTTTTTTTTGAATATGTTTCCCCTTTAAATAAGGTAAATCAGCCGTTTACAATACACTTGATGTTCCTTTTTCCTTACAAAAAGCTATCCATTATTGGAAAATGTGAATTTTCAGCAATGTATCTAGTACATGCAAATGCGCGAAAATCCCTCCCAGCCACTGTGGATTGTGGATTCATGCAAACAAACATGTCCCATTCACCTTACATAAGAAGATGCCTTAAATAAAGACATACCCATTTGCCAGCGTTGCTTCACAGATGAAAAACGATTAGAATCGCATCGCAACGCTAACCACCGCCCGTGTGCGGTGTTAGCCTCCAGGGGAGAATCAAGATCGGCTGCTGGCTGGAGTCATTTTTCATCCACCGTCGGCGGTACGCAACCGAGGATCAAATTTCTTACACCGAGTTTCCCCCGAGGGCAACAGTCTTTTCCCGCCCGGACGTTGATCCAGCCCGAAATAAAGCAATCTCGAAACAGCTGTTGAAACGGTTCCCGGCTCATCCTTTCGTGTGGTTGGAGGTTGGGGATCGCCCGAACCAACCCCTTTTGCGATCCAGGCAGGCCCGTACGCAATAGGGATTATTGTCCCAGGCAATGCAATATATCATTTTTTATTGCATCCCGATGCACGGAGCAACGCGTCCGCTTTTCATCGATCAACCCCGGTATCGTCGGGGTCGACTTTTCCTCGGAAAGCGGTCCCCCGAGAGAGACCGCCACACACAGAAACGAGGGTGCGAAAAGATGCTACCGATAGCCGTTTTGCAGCAGCAACATCCTTACCACGTACCGGAACCGATATGTGTGTGAGTGTTCTCACCCAGGAACGAGTAATGGGGTGGTTTTTAGAAGAAGAATAGAAAAAGGATTGGAAAGGTGGGAGTGAATACCAGCCACGATTGGAATGCTGCCGCCGCCGGCATCACCTATCCGAAGTTTGATTCCGGTTCCTGGATCAACGGTAGTGGTTTTTCGGGCTTCAAGCGCTAACGATGAAGCGTGACTGGTAGTGACCAGCGTCTAGCATTGCTGACAGAGACCACACGGCACGTACTGGTGGCTTCGCGCTGCCATGCTGATGCAATTATGGCGCCAACCGGGCGTTAATTTTTTGACAAATTAAATGACCGATGTGCTGCGCTGTGCGTGTGGTCCATTTTTGTGGTTTTACATGCACTGTGTGCATCCATCTTTGTTTATTTTTTTTTTCTTGTTATTGTTGCTGTCCCCCCTAGTCTATCCTTCGATGCTTAATGAACAAAGCATTATTGAGCGGTCGGTCGGTCGGTATCAGAATGCCACGAAACGCTTTCCAAGCGGCCAAACACACAATTGTGGTGGAATGTTGCTTTGTTCGGTTGAAAAAAAAAGCGCAAATAAAGTCGCAAAATTAAAGGGCAATTCATTTAGCGAAAAGTTTTTGCTATTGGGTTGCGTTAAACATTTGACGAGGTTTTTCACCAGAATTTAAGTGGGGATATCATCAAAGCGGCTGTTAATTGATATTAATTCAAGGTAATAATGATTCATGCAATTATTTCAATATATTAAGCTGTATTTGAATACAAAAAGCTCTATGAAAATAGGTGCTGGTTGAATTGTTTTGATACCATACTGACACACAAACATTTATGTTTTATTCATTTTAATAGCTTTTCGCCGTATTGTGAGCCCCATTTTGGCTTAACTTGACCGACATAAACATATCTTTTAAAAATGTAATAAGTAGTATTAGAAAATGTTATTTGTTTCTATAAAATTGTACTTTAATGCATGTTGGTTTGATATTTTCGTTAATAAATCCATCCGTAAATCCTTAAATGAAATTATAAACTTTTAACGAGTAATATACGTTTTTATGAATCTGTCAAACAACAATTTGTTAAAAGGTCCTGAAATTATATAAACTTAAATTAAAGTCAGTTCAGATGAAGGATTAAGTCGCTCTTGAATAGTAGAAAATGCTTAGATAAAATTGAATTAAACGATTAAAATGCTTTAGATAAAAATAAAATCATATAAAACATTGCCTTAAATTCTTTTTTGCTATAAAACACTCCTAATTGCCTTGCACATGCTTTCGAACCAGCAAATGCCCTTTGAAGTGCAGAACGCGGCCGGCAGAATATTACTTTCTAAAGCAATTTGATTCGCCACCACTTGAAACACTTTCCACCCTGTAGTGTGCAGTGCCATAAATTAAATATTGAGTGTGACATTTTATTTCACTGCACACAAACACACACACACTCAGAAAAAAACACCCGACACCCAACACCGTATGCAACCGTGCCGTGGCACGTGTTTAACAGTGTGAAAAATCCGCCCAAGCATCTTCTCCGCGAGCGGTGATGCGGAATTTAATAAGCGGATCGTCGCATATTTGCACATTCCACCTGTGAGATGAGCCAACAGTCCTCCGAACGTGGCACGGCCGCAAAGCAGGATTCCTGCACCGTTCCGGTGGCCGACATCTTAAGCTGCAGGTTATTGGCCCCCGGGATCGTGCGGTCTTCAGCTGTGGCGCATGTGGAACTTATTCGCGCCCTTTGACGCGAGGCATGAAGGATGAGCAGCACCTTGGTGTGTCGTTTCTGGGTTTTTTTTTTTGTTTGTTACTGAACGCATAAATTATCCACGTGACGGCAACGTGGAAGGATCGCACGGCAGGATCCTGCCAGTGTCCCGGTGCTTGGTTTCAGAGCACCTACAAACCGGGGGCAAGAATCGCGTGTCGGTATGCTTCGCTGTGCTACGGAAGGATCAGTGCGACTGATGAAATCTTTCGCAACAAGCTGGTGAGTAGCTCGCGAGGAACGTACTTAAGCGTCAAGAGTGCTTCTGCAGGGATAGAGAAGATTACTTAAAAATAAAAACTAGGGCACATGCACGATAACGGCAAGCCGTTGTCTGGGGCTTCGAGCACGGTTAGAAGTTTAATGAAATTCAAATAGTATGGTATTCAAATGTCGCAATTTTGCTCCTACACTCCAGACGTGTTTGAAAGTAAATGTGGAAAAAATAACATCAATCATCTAATTTTAGATGATTAGTTTATATTTTTCGGCAAAGAACTGATGTTAGAGCATTGATGAAAATCCATGAGTCTTTACGAGAAGAATATTCTACAAATGGTAAACTAACCTCTCCAATTTGCTCTACGAATCCTCAAACTCGCTGCTGCTGGACAGCTCTCATTTATTCATATGCCTTACGAATGAATGTTGAACTGGTCACATGTTACCATTATTCTTGAAAACATCCCTCAAGGCATTTGTCGTTTTGTTACGTTTCGTGCAGAGTTGCAGCAACTACCGATTGAGCTAACTACTTCTGCGACATTTGTACGGGTGTGAGCTGGCAGAATAGTTGCTACTTGACCTTGTGTTGACATCACTTACCAGCTTTAGAAAGGAGGCTTATCGCATTTGTATGAAGATCTCTAGGATGCTGAAACGGGGTTTGCTTTATTTTCCTATTACATCTTGTACATAATTTGATCCAAATATGAGTTGTAAATTGAATAAATTATAATACTTCCACACATTTCTAGGATCTCTTGATTTAAAAGTTGTGAACTAAGTAGTTTAACTATTTATAACTGAACTGTTCTTAGTTGTTAGGTAAGATAGACAGTTTTGTTTAAATGGACAATTAAATTTGTTTAATATAATTCATTTGGGCGGCCCGGTGGAGTATTTGGCAACGGCGCTAGTTCCTAACACGACCGGACCGGTTTCAAATCCCATTCGGACCGTTCCCCCGTAGTGAGCACTGACTATGCAACTACGTGGTATCTAATAGTCTAGTAAGCCATTTAATGGCCGGCATGACCGAGTAGGTCGTTAAGCCAGAGAGAGAGAGAGAATATAATTCATTAAACCAAGTATACTGTTGAACTTTTAATCCATTCTTCAGCGTACGATACACTCATTGATGATTATCACACAAAACTATTAATAAACTTATTAATTTCAACTTTACAGACATAAATTCTACAAATTTTCTACCCATCTGCAAGCGGACAGTATTCAAATTAAAGTCCTGCTCAACTATCAGCTCCCGGCATCTTATGTGTCATTAACTATGCGAAACTATCAGTACGTGAGTTTCATGATGAGACACGCTTCCTTAACGGTGTCCTCCGGATATAATCCGTCCAGGATAGATTGTGATTTAAACCTTCGCTACTACCGCAAGTTCCATACTTCTTTCCTCGTATTCCTTCAATGATGGATTCGGCAAAAAACTTTCCCCACATGCTTACTGGTGCTGCTTTAACATTTAACTTTTTCCGTGCAGGATTTCCAACAATTCTGAGCGAGCGCGCGAGCCCGCGCCGGAAGTAAATTCTGTAAACTTCGATTGATAATGGCCCGGCAGCGATCGAACGTGGAAGTGTGCAGTATGGTTTCTTTTTTTTTTAAAGAATAAAATAAAAAAAAAACTCTCGCCAGCACCCCGGGAAATGGAAGCTGGAAATAAAAATCGATCCAAGACATCGATCTCGGCTGTAATAAATTGAGCGCAATTATTTAAACTTTGCCATTGGGAATGGCCGGCCATTCGATTGTGCTGCACAAGTTTCGCTACGGGTACAACAACAGTAAAAAAAACACACACACACACACACACACACACACATACACACACCGATCGATGCAAACAGTTCGGTCAAAAGTTGGGCACAAAGTTAGCAAACGAACCTTGGGGAGGAGAGTTCTTGCGTAAACCCCACGGACGGTGTGGCGTGGCGTGCGGGTTATTCGGTGTATATTTTTGGTTCGTTTGCCTTACATCGGGATTTGAGGTGAGGCTATTTTGGTTGCCATGGGTTTTCCGGGCAGCTTTTTCTCGGTAGCCCGCTTTTCAATCTGGTCCAGTTTCGGTCCACTTGAGCTGGAAAACGATTTGTTCGTGTTCGGAATTGTTAAACTGCGAAAGTTGAATTTCCCGGCGAAAAGCGTGAGAGCGCAAATGCGGCGAACGAAGTTACTGCCTGCCTGCACAAGTGCCGTTGGTTGTTTGATGGGTTAAGCAATTTGGTTGTTTGGGAAAATATAGAACAACATGTAAAAGCTAAGCGAACAAACAATCTATTCTCTGAAGTTGTTTTAAGTCCAACTCTAAAACGAACTGCACTGAATCTATAGTAATCTATTTTGTAAACTAAAACTCACAGATTAAAAGAACAACAATGTGGTTTAATCAGCTAGAATTGTGTGTTTTAACATCGAAAGTAACAAAAACAACATTTAATCACAATTTTAAAGAACAATTAGATATTTTGTGCTAAAGTTCGACGAAAACGATGAACAATACTTAAAAACGAACAGATGGTAAACCGTCTCGTGGATCGACGAATAATATATAGAGAATGGAACCAATGCTCGCTCTCTGCCAGCGACCAAAGTTTTCCATTCAAAACACCCTAGTAAAGGCAGAGATTTTTTTTTGTTTCGTTCGTTCGTTCTCTGCTTCACCATCTATAATAATTCAATTCATTAGCATATTCAAATAGAAAGTTTTCCCGCATCTTTTCCAAACGATTTTTTTTTCTCGTTGCCGCGTTGCTTGATCTTCATGGCATGTGGATGTGGCCAGGGCAGGGACTTAGTGTTGTGGTCGTGGACGTGGGCACAGGACGCGATTATTTTTCCACTATAAGCAAACCGGGAAAGCGATACCGCTTCCTGGTTCTGATGGTTGGGTGGAGAAAAAAAAAAACGAACCGCCAACAGTTCAACAATCTGTTCATGAGGCAAATTTTTCAAAACTTGACGAGTGTGAGTATGAATGGCATAACGAAGCGAAGCAATAAAAAAAACAAGCATGCAACGCTGAAGTGAATAAAGAAAGCAAAGTCCACAAAAGAAATGTGTGGTGGCAAAAAAACGAAAGAGAAACAACACCGAAACCCGCTGAGACAAGCCAGATCGCTAACGGCCGCAACGGAGCGGACTGGAATTTGATTAAAAATGATAATCACAAGACGCAACCGTGCAGGCCCGCACGCACACGCAGCACCGTTTATTAGTCGGTCCTTTTTGGCAAGCGAACGGACCAGTGGCGGTTACGCGCTGGTGTGGTAAAAGGATTTTTCCACACGAAAAGATTCCACCGGCGGGCAATCGGTGGCGATGGGCAGAGACGCGACCGCACAAGGGGACAGCAATTTTTCCGCTGGAAAAGTTTCTTTGTGTCATCATGTTTATTCATTTCCGGGCATACAAATCTGTCTAATTTGAATCGTTTTAAAATTGAGTGAAAGTGATTCACGGCCGAGTTGGTCCATCGAATCGCTAATCCGAACCGAACCGTGGGACGGAATGTGCCATCCGGAGCACAGCATCACCGGTGCTCATCAGCGTCGCAAACGCTTCCCAGTAACGACAGTAAAATTGACATTAAACGCTACGTGCTCAGGATTTTGTGTCGCTCATCCACGGTTCCATGCCACGATGCGCGGCTGCCATTCCGGTGGCAAGAAAGTTATCATTGCCTGTCATCATTATCATTCCGGCCAGCAAACAAAGGATACCTTACCGAATATCTCATTTGCAACAAGACATCAAATAGAAGGGAAACCGATTCTCGTGCCCTGCGCCGTTACTGGCACTGGTGCTTCAGCTTTTTAACCTCACGGCTAAAACCTTCGGCAAAGTTACGGCAGGAATCAATTGCTCGCTCAGGTTCACGGTAAATGGTTAGATTTACATGATGAATTAGTTAGCAGTTGCGCATACCAAGCAGGGAATGGAGTGATTTACCATTATCGCAAGTTTGCACAGCGGACGTGGCTGGGGAATTGAGAATGACAGTAGTCATCGGTTGGAGACATTGAAGAAATAATAACTGGGAATGTAAATTCCAAGTCATTTTACTGGATTTAATAACGATTTAATGTACTCCACAACAAGCAACTGACATATTTGGGTAATTTCTGTTGGTCACTAGGCTTCCTAACACCCCGGGAAATCCTAGAGATCCAAACAGATTGGAAGTTCAGGACTCTCAAAACTCTTGGTGCATCCGATCTGGATGTACAATAAAGACACTTTTTCAAATAGTCAGCGGAATGCTGTTGAATTAATTAACCATGTTTTAAGAATGAAATGAAGTTTGATGTATTTAAAGGGGTTGCGCCTCGAATGTCGTCTCTGGCTAAATATCCTTTATTTGATACCAAGAATTGTTTCAACCAGCATCAAGCATTAGCTTCTAGATGGAAACGCTTACTGTTTGCTTCCATCCTGCTACAAAATTATCCGAAAAACCTCATGATTGATGAGCAATCAGGTGCTGATAAAGTGTCATCAATTTATTTCATTACCATCAGCTAATGTCGACGGGCCGTGGCCGGATTTGTTTGCTACCGTTTCACCATTCGGCAGTACATTTGACGCCGCTACAAACCGCTTTTCGAATTGATGAGCTCGATTAGACGACTGCTCCGTCGACGGTGGCCGCGCCTGGCAAGTAATAGGAATACTTTACCCAACGCACTTCCCGGTTCAGCTCGCGGTTCCGCACGGCAAACCCCGAACCTCAACCATCGCTTCATCGGTTCGATTAGTTAAGCTTCATGGGGTTTTAATTTCATGAGGTTGAAGCCTGTTCTGCGAAAGGGAACAACGCCATCACCGCTGCTCGAATAATCGAATCAAATCCACCTCCGCCTAATCGCGCGTTTAGTGCTCTCAATCATTCCATCGCCATCAGTCATTTTTCGTAGTCTTTTTTTTTTAGGTTTTTGGGATAAACTTTTCGAATATTAGAATTTATCCGCTTTTACACTCTCGGCCACGTTTGAAGTTATTGGGTGTGTGCGGTCCGTTGGAAAATATTCCGCAGAAAAGAATTTTAACGGCAGAGTGGAATACATTTTGGGGGAAAGTTGGTAAGTTGGATTCGATGATTTCGCCGATAAAACCAATTCCGAAAGAGGAACGCACAGGAAAAAAGGGATGTATTATAACTGGGACATTCGCGCTATTGTACAGTGCGATTATAATTTCGCAGTTGTCGACGGTTTCCGCAGAATTGGAATGGAAAATTTGTTATCCCTTTCCCCAACAAAAAAACGCCGGAAGGAGCGTGCCGGGTTGTCGGTAGAGGGAGGGAAGCGAGGGGGAAAATAAAGATGAGATAAATTTCATTAGAGCGTAATTATTCACGCCATGCTTTTCCGAAACCGATTCGGTACGGGGATTGATGGTTTCCATTTTTTTGGTTATCGATGCCAGTCCGCCACATTCCATGCCGACGTTCCATTTCTGGAATTCTATTATTTGCATCAAAAATGGACGTCACACAGAGCGGGAAAGAAAGAATCTTCTGCGTAGTCGATTATTTGTGGCTTAGATTTATTTGCTCGATCTAATAAGCGTACTATTTACCGTAAAAAACCACACCAAAACAGAAGGTATTCGATTCTTCTATTTTGAATAGAATTTATTTCTCCCGCATTCTTATGAAAATACAGCCAAAGTACAACTAATGGAACGTCATTTCCCGTCATTTTAATTACTATTAAGAGCTACAGTAAATCTACATAAAAACATACCTTTGTGACTTAACGACCGAACTTTCGAAAGTTCTAAATTTCTAGTAGTTCTAGTGTTAGCATGCTGAAATAATAAGAATTGAAGCTGTTGCTTCGTGTCAAAACAATAATTATTCTGAATCGACATTTGAAGAGCGATCAGAGTTAAATGTGCAACGCTTATTGAAGATGTAATTTCAACTATTGAAATCTATTTTCCCAGAATCTAACTATGCATATGTTTTACAGCATCACTGATCAATATCTGTTCCAAGAAATGGGAAAACCCCTTTTTTCCACTCTGTCTTCAAATCTGTGGATGCCCATTCAAGCGCCACCTAACCAGACAACGGACAACTTGGGCTTGGGACAGACCGCGACAATTAATCATCCGCACGAATGCACACGTGTCAGTGGGGGGAGAGGGGGAGGGGGCGTTCCACGGTACTGCCTGTCAATGAGTTATGAGTTCCCATAATGCATCACATTATCGGCAACAATTAATCAAACTGTCGTTCACACCTTCCGTCCAAGTGATGTCAACCGGGTCGTTTCTGACTAACGTACCTCCCCAGGAAACCTTCCGCTGTCCGGTCGTATCGATCGGCGCCGTTTGTAAACTTGAACCATTTTGTAGGAAGTGAGAGCTGGCGTCAAGAAGCGGATTTCGAGAGGTTTCGTGTCCTTCCCGGAAACCGGAAAATCTGATTTTGACACCCCACCTAATCGGCCCCATCCCCAGTGACATTATTGAGCGAAAGATGAAAAAAATGAAGTCATCCCTTTCCGGTTAAAAGACGAATATGTAAAAAGAACGGAACAACTCAGACACGTGTGCCAACAATAATAGATCATTATACCGCTTGTTTCCGACTGCTTCTTGCCTTCAGCTAACGTTTGGATGTCAAATGCTTTTTGCTTCTCGTTCTACTTCTACGCGTCAATCGGAGACGTTCATTAGCTGTTGGCGCGTTTCAATCGCCCGAACGCATCCAACCACAATGGGATGCATTTCTAGAAGGCGAAAGGTGACAATGATGATGACTTGTGCAAACAGTAAGGAGCGACTAACTTGTTCTTTGCTCGCCTCTTCTCGTGAAGGGATTTACCCGTCAACGGCAGCGTGTAAAGAAATGAACTAAAAGCGATCAAGTGATAAGCCCTTTGCTGTACGTTCAACAATCGCGCATTAACAGCGCTAACACGACGCTTTCATTCTATTTTCGGATGGTCTTTGTTCTGCTGCGGGATGGATGCTGTCGCCCTGCGATTGCTTCTTTTTCTGCCCAGTCAGCATAAAGCCATTAACCTTGGTTGCACCCTTTGTTGCGTCTTTGACCGGTTGCTAATGGAGCAAAAATCATCCTTTGTTGGGGCTATAGCGCGGGAATGCAGCAGAATAAAGCAAAGTAGAAGGTTATTTTTGATCTGCACTAATAAAGGACAAGCTTGATCTTTCGTTAAACAATAAAAGTAGAAATTTTAATTCATACGCTTCAGATTATTTCATTGAGTTTGATCATATTTTCATCTAAATCAAACAGCCTCATCAAAAGAAGCTCAGGTCAAAAATCAATAAATCGTCTGAGAAATGAATACGCCCTCAAGTTTTCTCTGGATCAGATAAAAGCATTACATTTTGTTGACATTTTGCTCCCAGATCTATCGATCTATTCCCTGTGTGTATGTGTGCGTTGGTCAAACCTACAAGAGCACAACAATAATTTGCAGAAAATCTTGATTTTTCCCAACCATCCAAACCCAAAAAAATACCACTCCCTCTCTTTATAGTTTGGGTTGGGTTCCATCTTAAGCTTAGGCAAAAGACAAACATCGTTTAAGATAAGGTGAAAAATCCTCCCTAAAGAAGAAGCAAAAAAACACCGAGAAAGGCTAACAATAATGTTGCGTTCGGAAGCCGAATCTCCGTGTGGACCAAAGGTTAAAAGGTCCTTAGGTCACATTAAACGCAGAGCGGCAAAGTGAATCGATGTGGTAAACTTTCCCTGATAGAGGATACACTCCCGTTCGACAGTAGGCACAACCGAATCCGCATCAGCCCGTCTCCATGTAACCTGAATCCGAAAAGCGATCCCCGATAGCGTCCTATCGCCGGCATTAATTGCACCCTTTGTGCCCGGGCACGATATCCTTTGCTGTCGTTATGCATTCTTGTGCTGGCTGTTTGTGTGTCTGTAAGTGTTCCAGTGTCTGGGTGTCTTTCCAATTGGCAGCGGCACTAGTCGTTCGGTCGACCACCGGGATAGATGAGACAACAAAATTCGAAGCCTGTTATCAGGCGAGGCTGGTTCTGGAGGCCGGGCCATATCGTTGCATTCCTGCCGGCATATGGTATGGCGTAACATTTTCCCGATACAAGACGGTATAAATCTCCGTACGTACTAATTCATGGTGACTGGCGGATCGAGACGCATCGGTTGGACGTTTGTCTTATTGGGGTGACGGTAGATACTTACACCGTCCTACAGTGAGAGTCATGGGGGTAGAGCTACAGATTTTGTAACATTTTGTTACCAAATGTAACAGAGTAAATTATTATTACAAACATTAATAATCTAAACATTCGTAAGAATGCCTGGCAACGTACTTTGTGGAATTATTATAAAGAAACCACAAAAATAGTGGACTCTTCGAAGAATTCAACATCACCCAATGAATTAGAAACGCTAGATTCAGGTGTACTGGACATACCGTTAGAAGCCACACTTTCAAAATCAATTTTGACCTTTTCCATCAACAAAGAAATTCTGGAAAACTTAATTCGTGATATTCATTTAAGAATGGTTGAACTAAAATATCAAACGGCAGAAAAGATATTCCAAACATTTGTCTGAAGAAATGTAACTCTTCGCTTTTGAGCAAAAAATCATTGGATTCAATTCTTGAGGACTCTCTTCAAGAAGTTCCTGAAGGATTTTGAATGCTTGTAGACGTCCACATATATAACTTGTGAGAGGCACTAGTCCATTAACAAGATACTTGACATGATAATATAGACATAAAATAAGAGAGAATTACACAAATTCTAGACTCTTTGGTGCAGTTCATCTCCTGCTTAGTAATTCTTGGAAACTATTTTACTGCACCTACTCACACGCACCCAACTGTAGCAGTGAAACATCAGGACCAATTCCGACGCCCGCCCGTATCGCCAGCACGCAAATAAACCCATCCGAAACCGTACACTTTTCGCCATAAATCACAATCATCGACCATTTATAGACTCCGCATCGGTTGTCCTATGCATATTTCCACCCTATCCACATCCACAGCCCACCCGAAGTCGGCCCACTATCTGATTCCTTTCAACCCAGCCAAGCCAATGGTTTATGCGCCCACCGCTCATTCATTATCGCGTGGGATGTGTCCTTGTTTGGTTTGTTTCTTTTTTTTCACCTCCTTTGCATTGCTCGTCCATCCCGCGTGCCTGCCGGGGAACGCGAAAGGATGTTCACCGCATCCGTGTAGCTGCTTGTTACGAAAACTGTTGCCACAGCACTTCGATACATCTGTGTGCCACTTTTCCGCGTGGATGGCAATGGCACGGTGCCGTGGGTTGCAGTTGACGGTTGTTGTTTTCTTATCACACCATTCGATACGCCCCGAAGCCTTTTATGCGCCCGCGAAAGGTTGGATCGAGCGGAAAAGTAGAGTAAATGTTCCAGCGAAATTGTCAAAACATAAGCCTTACAGTGGCAACTCCTGGGTGTGCCTTTTCTGTGTGTGATGTTTTTTTTTCCTTTCAGCCTTGCAAACCAAAAAAGAGCCAGAAATGGAGAGTGTAGAAATACTGACACATATCCTTATTTAAAGGAAAACTAAAACCCTGCAACGGTTGTTGTTAAAGCTCATAAACTTTCGCTGAAAAGTCGAAGGCAGTTAACGTTGCGTGGAACGTTTTGTTTGCTAGGCGCACCAGCGCCGACAGACCTTGTCTTGTTTGTTTTGAGCATGAAGAGTATCATTTGTTATGATAAAATTATCATGCTTATTTTTTATCGCACGGCTAAGCCTACTGTGTGTGAGTGTTGTGTGTGTGTGCGTGTGTCATTTAAAAATCTTTGGTGGGATGAGTTTCACACCCCATCCTCACGTCAGCCACATAATCTCGATCCGTCTGTTGCTGAGATACTTTATTTTTGGTTCCTTTCTCCCTTTTATTCACGGTCCTGGAGCAACTTCCAAACTTAACCGCCCGTGTGGATGGGCATCAGCTTCGAGAGAAACTTTTCCCAAAAAGCTACCTTGAAAAGCTCCCACACAGCTGAAATAACCAGCCAAAACAAAAGGGAAAAAACCGGCAACATAACCGCGACTCAAGTGGCAACCGTATGGAAAATGAAATAAAACAGACACCGTACAACACGCCATCGCCCAACAAAAAAGGCACTCGGCGGCGTAAACATCACACAAACCCCACCCGACGAAACATGCTTGAATAAGGTGCCTTTCTCGAAACAAAAAAAAAAAAATAAACGATGAAGCGTGTAGCAACGATGCTGATGTGGTATTTATTTTTATTACAACTTGCGTTATTATTATTTCCCGAAAAACCCTGCGAATACGGCGCTACCGCTTCAACCGCAAAAATTGAGCCAAGCACACACACACACATTCCAGCGCGCGATATGATATGCATTGTTTTGCGTCAAGACGTCCATACGGATGGAGTTATGGCAGGCTGGATTAGATGCTGCTTGTGGCGGCGCTGTAGAGTCGCAGTCGAGTGTGATGTTTGTTAGAAAATATGCTCACTGCAAAATGAAGACATGTGGATAACTGGTGTTAACTTTCAACGCAAACGTTTAGCTCTGTCGTAAGCATTGGCATGAAGTGATAAATTTTAGAATTTGTTTTTGCTATAAATTTCACAGCTTCAACCTTTAAATGCTAAAGTAACGTGTGATTTTTTATTGCAATGTTATAAAATAGGATACAAATGTAGGAATAATAAATAACAAAATAGCAAAGGATCATTCACGAAGCAAAAGTTTACGATTGGAACTTTGAGTAGCAGGTCTTCGATTCTTTTAGTATTCTTGAAAACTTGTTCACTTGATCTCAGGAAACGGAAGACTAAAGTCTGGGACTTCACTCATCAAATCCCACTCACTACCAGTGGATGCTATAAATGCTAAGAAATTCATTACTACAAAACTTGGGCCACTTGGTCGAGCAAAGAGATTTTCCCAGGAATTGAGATGGATTTTGAGAATTTTTGGTAAAACCTCAAGGTTTTTCAAAACTGCAAACACGCTAAGGCTTCTTGGAACTCTAAACTACTGACAAGGACTGAGCTTGAAGAGGGTCCCAAGACTTTGTAGTTAGAGGCTGATTTATGTTGCGTTTTTAAATAGCAGTTTGATGTTTGGGCTCTTTTTACTTTGTAGATCAACTCTGCACCATCCCAAGACTTTGCAGATATTTAATCAGATCATGTTTTATAAAGGGTTATTGGCAACCTAATAGAAACAATTGCATCTGTATTCCGAGCAGCCAATGTTACTACTAGAAATAAGAAAGGGCAAAATTGGAGAGAAGTAGACCTTCGAATATTGACGTTGGAATTGAGGACTGACCTTAGGAGTTCACAAAGACGTACATACATATACGAAGAATAAAAAAAAATATCGGAAAAGATCGTTCAGTCCTTCAAACACAGAAGATCACATCGATATATGAACAATCAATATAATGTTAATTTTGGGTGATGGTTGATTTTTTGTTTTTCAAAGAACCATACATTTCAGTAGCAAAAATTTGGAGCTATTGTGATCCTTTTTTCGTACAAAAAACCATGAATTTCTACAATCACAATACATAAAGCTACAACAACAACAACAGATCTTTCTCTTTACAAGCAAACAAAACAGGTAAACATATCATACAAAACCCAGTCAAAACTATTGCCACCGCGCGAATGCTGTTTTCATTAAAACTCCAAAACCAACAATTAAACACACAGCGAGCAGTATATTTGTACGTCGTTCCATCCGTCCGGGTTCGTTCGATGGTGCTTATGCAGAAAATAAATTGAATTCCACTCGCGTGTGCCGCAAATGGTGAAGCATCTACCCGGCGAGGTACATTCGGACAGCCAGCCGGCATTGAAGTGCATGTAGTTTGGGAAAATTCATTTCCTCAAACAATGGGTGTGCCAGATAGCATCACGCAAAACCGATTGTGTCACCATTGCACACAACAGGAATGAAATGAAATAAAATAAAGAAAACACATGCACACCAAATAAATGGCGAGTTTTCGCAGTACGAGCCCCCCCGGACGCTAATGGGAATGAAATAAAACAACAAATCGAACAAAAAAATAACAAAAAAAAAGCACAAAAAAGCAGGGAACAGAATTAAAAGCAAATGAAAAACCCTTTTTTCCAAAGCTCACGTTACGCGCCGAGTAAAAGCTCGTGGTAAAGCGTAATTCGTCGCTGCTCTCGGGACTAATAGCGGCCACAGTGCTTCTAACTTCCACCCGCCAAACGAGGGCCACGTGTAAATGCGCTCAGTATTTGCATTTTGTTCCCGCGCGCACGCTCGCACCTTTCTTCTTATCAGCTGGGAAAATCACGCTGGTGGAAGTAGTTGCAAAACGAACGAAAAATACATGCACAAAATGGAGAGTAGCAAAAACAAACAAAAAAAGAAACAGGAACGATTGGAATGAAACAAATATTTTTACAAGCCAACCAATTGATGGGCTTCGACGATGATGATGATGATGATCTAACGAATGTGTACGCTGACGAGGACGATTTTACCCATTGTTTATGATCTTTCGCTCGCATACTGGAAACCCAGAACCCGGTGCAGGAATGGATGATTTTCATTACGATCCATTCATGTCCGGTGGCATGGTGTGTGTGTGTGTGATGGTATTTCTCCCAAAAATGTATGAACCATGAGAACAACACGGGCGTGAGTGGGGCCGAATGTCCTTCGGCAGGATTGTAATATACAAACAACAATAAAATAATCAGTAAAACAATAAACATTCATCAACTGCCGAACCACGGCAAAGGTGCACTAGGAAGCGAGAGAACGAACGCAAAAAAGCAAAACAAAAAAAAATGGAAAACAATCGAAAAAGACCATCAAGCACCATAGAAAAGGAAGGAAAATTCCACACCCATTCATGGGCTTTCAGGGGTGTGTGTTTTTCGTTTCCTTTTTGGGAGGCTTAATTGCGAAAATACCACTGCCCGTTATCGAACCACGGACCGCGTGAGTTGTTGCTGCTACTGCTGTTTTTAGCCTGCTGGGTGAAAGACTCCCCAATGGTAGAACCATGTTGGGCAGCTCTTTCTGATTTTCTCCTACCTATCGAGATTTTATTTCAACAACTGAAACGAGCCGAAGCAGCAGCAGCAACAAAATAAAAGGGAAAGAGATCAAACAAGTAAATAAGCAAACAAGTCAAATGTGCTGTGGTGCTAGCATTGCGATGGTGCGGAAAATGTTGGTCAACCTTTTAACGCCTGCCTATGTGTGTGTGAGTGTGTTTTTGTGTTTTTTTTTCTTCTGTTGGCGGACAGTAGCAAGCCCTCAAGTTATTTTTGGTACGTGTTTCAATAAAGGATAAACTTTCCATTTATCCGTGCGCAAGTTTACATATTTTCATTGACGATATTGTTTTTATTGCATTAATCCAGTTTGCTGTGGAAATTGTTTGAATTTTACTTAAATTTCATTATTTTTATGCATCGCGTTTTTATGACTTGAGCTCACTTAAAGCGAACGAAAGAAAGAAAGTTGATTAAGAACTTCAAGAAAAAGTGAACCCCATCCCTTTGGGTGGTGAAAAGTCAACGCAAAGCCCGCACCAAATTGGTCATTTTAACTTGGTGCGCTGATTTGTTTTATTGCTAAATGTTTTATGACCCTGCCCATCCCCATAGCAGCACCTCCAGCACTCCCTCAATCGGAGTGGCGTAATACGGACAAAAAAAAAACGGCCTGAAATGAAAACAAATGCCTAATGGGCATCACTTTTTCGTTAGCCTCACCGAAAATTGAACCGCACGCGACAAAGTGTGGCCGGTTGGCTGACCACACCGGAAGGCGCATAGAAAAGAAGAAGGTGAAATTAATGTTTCTCTAACAGGTCCTTGAAGGACCTATGTGTTTGTGTGTGTTCGTTTTTTTATGAAGTGACGCTTGAATTATGATAGATATAGCCCCGACGAAGAGAAGCCCGACCAGCTTTATGGCGCTCAATGCATTACAAGCTCTTTCTCGTGCTACTTTTCAACAGCTAGCTGAAGCTAAACCCATAAAGAACCACAGCAAGAAAAACGCCGAAAATGTAAGCGGAGGCCCATTTACGGAAGCCGAAAAAAATTTTGCTACATATTGTTGCAACACACCCTTTTTGGAATGGCAAATGGCCGAAAGGGGGAGGAAAAAATCTGCTTCTGCTGCCCCAATCGGGGCCATTAACAAAACGGCAGCTGAAAATGTATATTTATTCCATTATTTATTCCGGAGGTAATTTTTATGACACGAACGTGCCGGGAAATATAAATCGATCTTGTGCAGTGGGTCAAACTGGACCACATTCAGTACAAAGTAGAAGCAAAATAGTATTGCGCAGTGTGCGAGAATAAACACAACACGAAAGCAAAATCGTTGCAATCGATGATAATGGGAGTGTGATAACTTGCTTTAGATGTTCATTGATAATTTGGCAAACGCGGAGCATAAATTAGACGCGTAATGGATACTAGAATCGATTGAACGGAAGCTGATAAAATTTTATTATGTAAGTGTGTATTATTTTAGTAATGAAATCAGTAAGAGAGATTGTTTTAACTATTAGAGTTGCGAAGGGTTGTATATATGTTCAAATTTACAGTTGAATTCTTCGAAATAAAAGTAATAAATGATTGCAATTTGCATACTTTTAGGCGTGAACAAAACCTTATCTTGATGAGAAAGTAACTCCGTACAACCATTTTTGTGGCACATTACTGGAAGCTTTGATTAATTCAGGTGATTCTAGAAATTTTGCAATGATTACAAGTGGAATAGAAGGTAGTCTACGAACTAATGTTATTTATTCAGATTCTCTTGAAAGAGCGGTAAAAAAATATTCAAGAGAATGGAATTGGAGTGGGATAGATGTCCAATAATCAGCACTAGCACATCAAACGAGTCAAAGGTTTAAACTTTGCTTTCAATAACTCTTGAAGTACAATATTTTTCAAGGATAGTTAATAATTTTTCATACATTAAATAAGCATTCTTGAAATTCAGCATTGGATTGCCTACAATTTCCGAAATTCTACTTTTATATAAACCGAAACTCACATAATTTGATCTTTATATCCTAAGAAACAAGCACCAAAAACTTCTGTATTGACTTACCAGTACTCTTACGCTTCCGAATATTCATCGTGAGTATTTGATTTCCCAACCAAAAAAAAAAAAAACAGCTCACCACCGGAATGTCACAACATATAGCTGACTCGTGTAAAATCTTTCAACAACAGCAGAAAAACTGTTCCAACCCCGAACGACCTCGAACCAATCCAGAGGAAAACTTATGAATACATTGTTATCATAAATCATCTGGGAATCCATTCTGCTTGACTTTTTGGTTCGCGCGAACTATGGGCGAGGGCAGATGAAACCCTATCCGACGATTGCGCACCTACGAGCAGACATACGAGCAGCAGATAGCAGCAATCAATAGGGAAAACGAACGCACGCTACGCGCAACGGCAGGAAAAACCGACGTCTTCCACCGAACCGGTTGAAAAACTCCTTCACAATGGCACACGCACAACGATTTGCCGCGAACATTCCACACCTACCCGCCCTGGTGGTAAAGTGCACCAATATATTCCATAAACCCTCCAGAAATTGGAGGGTGAACCCCTTTTTCTGTGCCCCGAAAGAGGGGGGTTTTTCCCGATTGTGACAATTTGCGTCTTGATCGTTCCGGGCGACTCGATTCCCTCGGCTGCTCGTGATCCTCTTCCAACAATTGAGCTATTACCGCGTCGGTTTTTGCTACAACAGCGCCCACGTTCGGTTACAGGCGGGAAGCTGATGAGACAACTTCCACCCAGTAACTCCCATCCGGCCGCAACCCCGAGGCGTCCCGTTTTTTCCTTCTCGCTCTGCATTGCCACCGAACAGCGTCAACATCGGGCTGATTATTGTTTGTTGCTGTTTGGAAAACGGGAAAACTTTTCTTATTAACATTTAAAATGAAAATATTGTTACATTGTCGTCTCGGGTTTAGTTTCGGGCTCGGGATTGCATGCTGTTGCTAGCAGGCGGATACGTGGATGTGCATTAGGAGCGTGCTGGTGCTGGTCGGATCGGAGCATTATTCCACCGAGCGCTTGCTGTGGGTAATATTTCAATGGGTTTATTTATCGATGTGAAGTCACACTTGGGCGGTATTTAGTTACGGACATATTTTTCATTCTTTTTGCTAATCTCTATTCATCTATTTGTACTTTTGGTAACATGTTTTAATAAAATTATTTTATTGATGAGGTTAGTTTATTTTATTCTGTTTATGGCAATGTCTTGAAGTATTTTCAATACGGTTTATTAACACTTTGATTAGACATCTCCAATGAATGAATGAACCTGTTCATTCATGAACATAAGCAGAATGCAAATTATTCGGGCATCAGCGGGCCGGTTAATCGATTTCCACGGATAATCTCCATAAATGTTTTATACGTGCATTGTTTGAAGCAAAAGCAGTAATGATTTCCATAAAATATTGAAATTTTGACACTGAATGCTAATTTTGGTTTTATTTTTGAACACATTTAACCGAATTGAAATTTAATTTTTGATAATAATGCTTTCTGAACAAATACATAACACGATTGATCAAGAGTTTGTATGATGTTGATGATGCTTAATGCAAATGTTGACAGAATGTTACGGTTTTCATTATTTGATACGTTTCTGCAATATTAAACTACTTCCAATTGAACATGAAAAACAACACATGAAATGTATTTGCTAACTACTGCAATGTATTTAACTAAACTTGTTCTTCTCTTTCAACTTTTCACATGCTAACTCAAGCAAATTGGGTGAAATATTTTTAACCAGAAAAATCGTTGCGATGAAGAAAGAGAGTAAAAAGCGCAGCAGCTAAACCCACAAATAAACCACAAACTACACATTCACACAACAAAACCCTCCCACACACACACACAGCACACCGGTGAGTTAAAACGCTTCCGCGCAAACGGTACTCGGTGGATAAATTTAAATAATTTATTCATGAATTCTTATTAACATAGCTTTTGCGGTGATCGTAGGTTCTGTAACCTCCCCCCCCCCCACCGTCTTGGTCCTTCCCCCGCGTGTGGAAAACCTTTTGCCCCACCACTGCCCACCACACCGGCCCGGCTAAAGGTTTTTTTTCTGAGGTGTTTTTGACTTTTCCAATAGATCGTTCGCGCGAGTTTCGAACCGTGCTGCTTCCCGGGAAAATGGATGCAACCTGTGTTGTGGCCACCGACGGTAAATGCTTTCCTGCTGCAAGTACCTTCAAGGAGAGAGAGAGAGCTAGCAAAAAAAGTTCACCAATAGAAGCCAGAAACTACATCTACGAGGAAAAATGAGGAAAAAACACGAGTGAGCTGTTGAGTGAAAATGCAAAAAAAACCTTGGAAGGTAGTAAACGAATTGCACTAGAAGGTTTTCCAGTGGGTCTTTTCCTTCATTTTTTTTGTACTTGTTTGGGTGTTTGCAACCTTTCACTCGCTCCTGCTTGTGCCTCTTGAGCTAATTTCCAGCCGATTTTAGTTCTTCACCGAGTTTTCTAGCACCGTGTGCTTAACTAACGCAAAAATATAGCCACAGCCACATGGAAAGTTCACCCACGAAATGGGTGAGGGGGGAGGGGGGAGGAATCAAGAATGGTTAGCAACGCACTCATCGGCGGACAAACGACGGCGACATGATGGATGATAAGATTATGTTAGTTAGAACGCACCAACAACTGCTCGTAAGAACTGAAAGTACTGAAACACGATAGAA
>STHB01007422.1:0-15137 GCA_018908115.1 Anopheles rivulorum | reverse complement strand
GTCATTTGCATTCTAATGAGTTTGTTTTATTTTTCGGTGTTAATTATGGTAATCTTTTTTGGCGACGCAGTCACCTGATGTTTCATTAAGATGTTTATTTTACTTATTTTTTTTGGGGGAAGGGGGATCCCTGCTGCACAGGGATCAGCATGGATCATGCTCCGTGGTGGGTGGGTGGGTAGGTGGGTGGTATGGTGCATATCGCTTGCTTGTTTGTTCGGCTGTTGTCCTGGACTTTGTGGCACTCCTTTGTGGGAATGTCAGGAACTTCAAGTTTCTTTGAGGGGGAGGGATGTTGGGCAGGGGTTAAGTGGGCGTAAGTGAAGGTGGGAGGTTGTAAAATACTACAACTCCACAAAAGCAGCCCGTCAAACCGACAGGTGACACGGTGAAGCTGTACGAAATGAATGAAATTTTGGGGATATGATAAGGCCACCCATTGTTTGTCCGCGTGGATCACTATCCACTCTCTTGTGGTAAAATTCAGTAGGATCTTGACGAGTTTTTTTTTGAGCAAATTTTCTGATGAGTGCTATTATTTTTGTATAGAAATACTGCACGAACAATGTAAGATGATAAATTTAGAAATTGCAAATAAATGTTGGATAAAGAAAACCAACAAAGAGGTTGACGAAATTTGCCCCAAAAGTTCGCTCAAGTACTTTACTTATTTATTCCCCAAAAAGGGAGCTTAAATTTCTACGCAAATATTTTATGATAACAAGCATCTTAAACACGAGAGCTTTACTTTCCTATCCAACTTTCCGTTAAGCGATCCGGAAGCGGACGGTAAACTCTCGTAAAGCGGGCAAGTTTCGCACCGCTCCTTGGGATATCATTATCATTTTAATTACGACCTGTTAAGATTGTAATAAATTATGAAATTAAAAGCAGGACGACAACGACGACGACGAGTGCGCTAAGGTTCTGCCCGGTGCCGCGAATAAAGGACGATTCCTGGAGGGATTTTTTTCCCCCTTGTGTTGTTGTTATTGCACCGACAGATAAGGGCCCGAAGGATGGGTTGAATATTCGTCCTGTTTTGTTGACTTTGTGCGCAAGAAAAGAAGCTCTCGGTGCAGCTGTGCATCGGAGAAGAAATGCATTCGGGGATGTGATGCTACTAGGCAAGCTGCACGAGAAAGCGAGATGCCGATGCCGAGGCGTACGAAATGCGCCCTTCGGTGGCGTAGGAGTTACCCAGCGCTACACACTGGGCAAGCAAGCAAGCAGCAACCCCGAAAACTACTGGCAGCGTGAAAGAGTGCACAGGTGCTGTGATATTATGTCAGAGTAGGGTTTTTTGTTCGTTTGCTTTTCGATCACTGTGACCAGAAAAGGTGCAGAAAAGTGATCCGAACCGCAGCACAAACTCACATAACTCACTCACCGTGGCTAAGGTTTGCTCACCTTTTTGCATGGTGCACGCATCAAAGCAACCTGCTTCTCGTTTTTTTTTATTTTTCTGTTTGTATTGCTTTTCTGTGCGGTGGCTGATGGTTCGTCAACCACGCCTTTTTTCCGTGCATCGGCGCGCTTTGCGGTGCAGGGTTCGCTGCCCGTTCGTGTTCGTGACTGTTGTGTTGCAGGAACATAAGGGATTGCGCTGGGTGTTGATGGTGTTTGTTGCATGTTCAGATTGCGCTGTTGACGCTATAATAATAACTTTAAGGTCGTAATTTAAAGACGTTTAAAACTGTTGTAAACAATTGCATAAGAAATTAATGATAGAAACTGGAAGTAAAAATTAAACCATAATCACCTAAAAGGAATGAAATTGATTGAAGACTTTAATGTACAAATTTCTTTACATTAATCGATAAAATCATAATTTCTAGCTTGTTAACCACAAAGATGAATACGAGACGGTAACCGAAGCTCAAACTTCAATCGAAAACCGAACAGGTTTGACAATTTTGACGTGAAGTGTTCACCGCTCTGTCAGATTGTACAAACAATAATATGTAACGACCACTTCAAAGTTCTAGGAATATCCGGGGAGATTTAAAATTGAAAAGTAATATTCTTTTTCTCAAATAATAAAACAGTAAAGACAATAATGTTTGCTTCGTTAAGCAAACTTTGCACCGAGTAGTTAAGCGAAATTAAAAAAAAATTAAAATTATTTGCATTGCAATCGTGCTACTGTAAACCGTGCCACGACCTCTGCAATGATGATGGTCGGTTTTTCGGAACGCCTACAACACGCGTACTCTCCATTGGCCAGTCCTGTGTGTGGGCCCTTTTTCTGTGCGTCCGGCAGCGCAAAGGAGAGAAAGATAGGCCGGTTCGGTGGTCCGGTTCCGGGCCGAGATTTGCTGACGAAGATGAACGTCAACAGGAACGCAATAGCGATGGTAAAGAATTGGGTAGAGAGCAAAAAAGAAAACAAACCCCCCACAAAGCCACTGCGCTGAAAAACTTGTGTAGTTGAGCAGTAGTGTAAGGGCAGTGGCAATGCAGCATTATTTGGTTTGGCCCTGTTTGCCAAAGCGGGAAAGATAGAAACAGCATCTTTGCCGTTGGAAAAAAGATGTGTTCTTATTTGGGCCTTGCGCTTACTACTCCGAAACTATATCGCCCAAGGACGGAACTAGCGTCAACAACTGCGTTCATGCGTTGCTTTGTGAGTACGTTTTTTGTTGGTGTTGGGGACTTTCTTCTAAAGTAGCAGTAGAGATAGAGACAGAGAGAGAGAGAGAGAGAGAGAGAGAGAGAGAGAGAGAGAGAAAAAAGAGAAGAAACGAATGTAAGTTACACTCTTGAGATGCATTAAATGTGTTATTTTCGCTTAAATTTTACTCATTCTTTAATATACCTAAAAGCTTTAAAAAACAGAAGAAGTTTCTTCTATTAATGATCGTACAGTTTTAAGGAATTATCAAAACTTCTTCCAAATCTAGAAATTGTAGCAATACTTTTAAACAATAAACCAGAAAGCTTGAAAAATTGAGCTTCTCTTCCATTAGAATACAATCAAACACGTAAAAAGGTAACTTATTATTAAAAACGAATATTTGCACTTCGTTCCAAGAGATTAAAACAAAGACAAAAACAAAAAACAAATATAAGCAAATCACTTCAACGGCGGTTAATGAAGCAACTAGCAAATATCCGGAAGTTGTTAACTATAATCTGGCGCACTTAAGCAGTGCCCTCCGCTACGGCAACCACAACCAAGAGGCCTGCCTTCTTTCGCCGCATTAACCCGCACGTTCTAGCGCGATCGGCTCATAACTTGACGGCAAAAAGCACACAATTATAGCGCGCGCCAACTCATTGTAGCGCATGAAGCTCGTTGGCGCAAAGGCCGATTTCCGTGCCCGATAAGGGCAACCGCTTTCCGCGAGCTTAACCCGCGGCCAGGCTTTGGTTTTGCTGTTGGCAGATTCGCCCGCAAAGAACAAATCGAGAGGCTCATTACCGAACAAACCGAGCCGGGAGGCTCCATCAGGTCCATCGGAATTGGGCCGTTTCGCTGCGGCACTGAGAGAGAGAGTAAATAGTGACTAAACCCTTTTTAAACACGACATTTTACGATGCGAGTTGTGGCGGCACACTCAACAACGGCAACGGCGACGGATTATGGCCGTCCATAAAAGTGTAACACGGAACGCATGACGCCCGCTTTGCCCGCTTGACCCGGGTCTCCCCTGAATGGCCTGAATTGGTAGTGGCCGGTAGTGTTGAGGTTAAGGTGAATCGTCTAACAATTTTATATCCGTTTTCTTACAGTTCTGTTTTTCCCTTGGAACTGCAAGAAGCGAAAGAAATGAAAGAAAAAAAAAGGAAGAAACAGACCAAATGTTGTGGAAAAGGTGTTTCGTTCCTTTAAGTTTATAGTTTGTTAATTACATAATTTATGCCACGCATTTATGTCCGTTGTTGTTGTTGTTCTTCTGCTTAGCCCCACCGACGAAAGTCCATTTGTCGGGCGCAGTGGGCACATTCATCGTTCATGGCTGGTGCACCCCTGCCCAGCTTAAGCAAGATGACGATTAATATTTGGATTAGAGACTTTCTTGTGTTTTTTTCTTGTTTTTTTTTACCTTGTACAAGTCCGATGGAAAAGGTGGAATTATGAAATTTTCTTCAAAGAAAAAGGCAAAAATTAATGTGCCGTAAAACAACAAGCACCAGAGAACAACGAGGGAAACAGCAACGTGGTAGGCTTTTGTGATGTTTGATGGTTTCTGGCCTTACTATACTGTGGCTTGGTCTTTCTATAAGTCCGTTTTTTTCCACCGGTTCATTCCATTCCATCGCTCGGTTTTTGCTAAAAATAAATCGCAAATAAATCCTCAAAATTATGAACGTAATCCCGTTCGCTGGCAAGCTTTGAAAAAGCGAATGTGTATAACCATTCCCGCTCAACTCAAGCTTTTCCTCGACTTTCAGATTATTAACGTAACCTAGAGACGGGGAAAAGTGTTTGCAATTTTTCATTGTAAATGTTGTCATTTGTTTTGTGTGCTACAGCGATCCGCAGCATGCAAAGCCTTAATGTTTCTGTGGAGGTAATTTTTCATTACACTGGTTTTTGGTTATGAAATTTATTTATCTTTAGTGGTAAAATATATATTTTTGTTACGTGCGTAAGTGTTGGGTTGCTTAGTTTTGGTGTTGCAGAATTGAAGTTATCATAGTAACCCGTTCGCCAAAGCTCCACCTATTTTCATCCATCGTTTTCTTTTTTTTTCTGTTGCGAAAAGTTTATTTTTCTCACCCAAAAACCATCCCCCAAGAGGAGAAGATCCCACCCAAAACTAACACGGCGAACCTTCGCATCCCGAGCATGCTCTTATAAACATCGCAGTAGTAGCTAGTTGCTCTCATGGCAACCAGGCAACAGGTACTCCGCCTTCTACGATTAGACAGGCGGGATGGATACCACCGTACGGCGTAGTGTGGTCGGCGATTTGCTGACGGAATTGCATATGCGCATTTCGGGCAAGCACCAAACAGCATCCAATCGAACCGTTTTGCGTAAGCTTTGCTCACACGCTCTCCAGCCGTTGATATGGGGAGGGAAATAAGAAAAAAACGAGCTTACACTAGTCGGAAAGAAGAGATTGCTCCCTTACGGTAATGGAATGTACTCTTTCCTAGGATGACCTCTAAGCTTTTGCAACTTAAAAACAAAAAAAAGGCCTACTACGATACCCGTCAAGTTGAGAGTGTTTGGTGCGAATGAAATTACAATTTGACACACTTTTTATACCGTAACAAAACGGAAATCTGGGGTTTTTCTTCTTGTCCCCAGTGTTGCTTAAAAACAATCATCTACAATTCATCGATGGTAATTTTCATAAATTATTTATCCAACCTTTCTCGGCGTGCCGGGCAAACTTCGATCGATGGCGAACGTTCGTTCTCGCGAGCTGTTTTTTGGCGAGCTTGCGCAGTTTGCTAGAAGCCCTTGGAGCAAGAGATAAGCAGGATGCTGCCGCCTGCCGCCAGGCTAGCGATGCTCGTGGAGACCGCGGCCAGAAAGAGACCTGGCTTGTCGTCGTCGTCGCCAGGATTCGTTCGGTTCGAGTGGACACTAGTCCATTAGTAATCGATAGGGGTGGGCCAAAAGCCAAAAAAAGGGGAGCTTTTTGTTTTTTTTGAAGAAGGGGAAAGAATTGTAATTGTGCTGTAAAGCACTTGGTTGGGAAGGTGATTGCAGTGGGAACATTTGTTTGTAATACACTAATCATCAGTTTTGCACATTAAATAGTTGATTTATGGTAAAAGTGTTTTGGGCACAAGCTTGTACCACTTTTGATACAAAGCTCAGATAACGATAAGAACGATTTACACCATGTAGTTCCACGCCAAAGGTTGAGCAGCGAGGACAAAAAGAAAGGAAAAAAAAACAATATTCCAACAGCAAACTTCTGCTCACTTTAATTGATAAATATTCATCCCCATTAAACCGGGCATACCGGGGTTTGTATGGTGTACAGAAAAATTTTAACAAAAATCCACTAAAAACCCCTAATGAATTCAGCAAACCGAAAATTGTGCACGTAAAACGCCGACCGGGGATGATTAAAAAAGAAAGCACACATAATCAGGTGCTAATGCTATTCGGGAAGGGAAGGCTAGCTTACGTTGGGCCAAAAACTATGCCTGTCCGCCTAGGGTAAAGGCAGACCCTTGGGAGGGGGGCCGAGTAGATCTCGGAGGCGTGGAAAGTATGTGAAAACTGTTAGAAAATAGAAAAACGAAAAAATGGCTACAAAAGGCCACATATCTCTTAACCTTTTTGTTCTTTCCCCCTCTTTTTTTTTTTTGTTTGTTTCAATTCCGGTTCATTAACCAGCCAAGCCAGGTTTACCCAGCCCAGGAAATAAACAGTCCGCACTGGACGCAAGTTCTGGACGCGCGCCGGACTCCTTGGGTCGTTTTTAGCAAGACTTTCCTAAGCAAAGGTGACTATTTAATTAACGAATTTATAAGCTTCCCGTCCCACCTTCCCTCCATCACACTCCCTCCCACACTGGTCCACTTGCATGCCAAGGAGAGCCGCACCGTAACAGAACCGGAAACGTTCTAATGAAATCAAACCACAACCAGCGAACTAAAACGGCAAAAACCATGGCAGCCCTTGCTTTTTCCCTTTTTTATCCATTCAGCATTTTCCACAACCGAAAAAGGTATCTCAATTATTTCTCAGATCATTTAATACCTAATTAATGCAGCACAATCTAAGACCGCACCACGGTGTGGCTTGTTGTGGAGAAAATGTTGCACGCATCTGCACGTAACGTTTCGCCGATATATTGTTGCTACCATACCAGTCGGTAAGCTTCTCCACCGCTTGGGTAAAAGCCTTATGCTCGTTTGTATGATGAATGCAATGCTTCAGTAAAGATAGTAAAAGCCGATGTGGGCAAAATCAGCCCGACGCTTGTGATGCTTGTGATTTATTTCTCGTGCAACATTGTACTGCACACTCGTATGAATGATGATGAAGATGATGATATTAATGACATTTTAATTGAGTGATACGGTTCCAGAGTAAATAATGTGAAATGATCCATCGCTGTTTGCAATTGCACTGTAAATGTAGTGTAACATTACCACTGAGCTTTGGCTCACTAGCTTTAGCTGTTGCTTCATTAAAGGGTAAAGGAGCTTTCAAGGGAAAATCATACATCCACACACACTTCTACGTGTGCATTTTTCTTTCTATTTGTTCCCCAACCTCCAGTAAAGCGATCGTTTTCCTTCAAATTTCAATCAATTCTCACGCCTCACACCTTCTTGTTTTGAAACGGCCAACGGTTTCGTTCTTATTTCGGTCTTTTTTTCTAGTTTAACCTCGTTGAAAAAACGCTCGTTCTCCCCCCGGCCGAATTTGCCACCCTTCAAAACTGTTGACCAACATGCAAAAGTGCAATTGAACTGCACGGCAGCGGAAAATCGGACTGCAATTCATACTGGGCACGGGCATGGGCTGTTGCATTTTCATTGCCAATTTGGTGTGGCGTGGCTTACACGCCTTGCCGTGCTATCGTTCGTCACACTGTCGGACTGTGCCGTTGTGCAATGGGTTGCATACGATGCATTTGGGCCTTCCACCGTTCCAGCAGGAAGTGTCAAAAAGAGTGGCACGTTTGAAGGACGATTGACGACTGTGTTCCGCGGGTTGGCTTTTCTTTTCTTTTTGGCAGTGACACGAAACGAACAAACGATTGCACTTCGTTTGTCGTTGTTTGTGGTTTGTGGTTGCGAAAACATTGGATTGGGTTAGGTGGAATTGTGAAGTAAATGGTAAGCTTTAGCTGAAGAAATAGTGGCCTAAAGATTTATAATTTATAGTAAGAAGGTCAAATTTATCTACTGGAATAATAAATCAATTTATTACTTGTTCTTTATAACAAAAAGTACCTAAATAATGTGCTCTTTTACAAACTGCCTGCGAAATGGATTAAAACAACTATCGAAGATTGTTTAGAACAAGACAGGAAGAAAAGAACAAAATGCAAATCCATCCAACCCACATACTATGCGGGCCATGTGTACGTTTCGCGTTTCGCACAGCCCCAAAAGCTCACATTTGCTACAGTTTCGTATGAATCTTTTACGTCCGTCATCAGCCACAAACACTCAAGGCACGGACGCAGCCTAACAGACTACGCTAGTTTCGTATTCATTTCACATCACTTGACAATTTATTCACAAACCGAACCGTTTGCGGCCACTAGCTGGAGAACACAGGCAGTAATCGAAAGAAGCAACAAACTCGGCCAGAGGAGATCGTCGTTACTCAGTCGTTACACACACACAAAAAGCAAACAAACAAATAAACAACACATACACAGTGCTTCGCTTCCTGCTTCTGTTGGTGATCTTGCGCCACAAACGCTACGGTAGCTGCCAGTTCTGCCAGTTCTGAGACGCGTTGGATTAAAATTGTGTATTTAGTGTGCCATTAAAATGGGAAGTTTATGTACGGCCTGGTCGCCTGGTTTCGCATCCCTTTTCCCCAAAAACTGCCCCAACAGCACGGTGGTGATGAACGTTTGGCAAATTGGTTGAGCTTTTTTCATTTCGAGGTGAGTATGGTAAGTCCCACATATTCGGGTACGATGCAGCTGGCAACAGCTGGCTGGCGAATTGTTTCACATCAACGGTCCCGGGACGGACGGAGCACGGTTCCAAGATTTATGTAAACTAGTCGAGACCGTTAGCAAGTGAGAAGAAGCTAGGGTTGGGAAGCGTTTTGCTTTGCAATTGATTACACCCTCCCTCAAACCAATAAAATAAAGTGCCGGACAACTTTGTGAAACCGTATTTTATGTGCGATTTGGTTCGGGCACACCGGAATGTTGGATGTCGAGCCGGAGCGTTTAGGCACGCGCACCGTTGGAATGTGTTGGGTTACAATATCAAGTGTTTTTGGGCAACAGTCGGTTATGCCCAATATTGTCCCCAGTCTGCTCAATTTGTACATGAATTGGACGATGACTTGCTTCACTGGATAGAATAAGATTCTGCGATGGTCTGAACAGTTTGTTATACTTTGTGGTCATTCGCGTTGAAAAATCTCCACTATATTCATATACTTGCTTAAGGCATTCAATATAGTACTTCTTGATCATAAATAGACGAACAGATATGATCCAGGATCAAGATGTCCTGTTAAAGAATAGGTATGTCCTAATATCCTAATGGGCAATAAGCTAGTCTTTCGTGAAAAGACTAATGAACTCTACTACTCATTGTGCATGAATAGTTTGATGAGTATAGTACTCTTACGATTGGGAACGGCTAAACGATCTCCTTTTATCGACAATTGATTGAAGAAATTCATCCGAATAAGCTTTAAATCTTCTTAGGCAGCAGAAGCACTTTATTGCAATCAATTGAAGAATAAAGAACACCAAGATTTTCAATCCATAGCATAATTCTTATACTGAGAATGAGCTCTAGAGATACTTACTGAATACAAACTGAGTTAATTTCCTGAAGATCCAAACGTCCATGATAGATAGTTTTAACCTGTAGTACGCAAAAATTGAGTATAATTTGTTGTCTTAATCAATCTAAGGAAGGATCTTTCCTTGCGATCAATAATTTAAGTATTTGATCTTGAGTTTTCCAGGATTGTATATAAAACTATTTCACTAAATGAAGAAACAAGTGCACAGACATGATTTAAACACATTTTTTTCAACCCACTACTCTACTCTAATGGTGTCTTAACCTATTTCCTAGTGTAATTGCATTTGTAATAAGCACTATACAATATTTCCAACAAATTGGCTAACCACCCAATTGTACAACGCGTTGTTCCAGTTTGTCTGCCCCTGTCTTAACGATTTGTTAACGGGTTTGTACCGGTATGTACTCATCATCACCTCACCACAACAGTCAGCGGGCTTTTCCCGGAACAGTCCCGGAATGTGTGTATGCGTGTTTTTCTCTTGTCCTCCTGATTTTCTTCACTACACGCCATCGGTGTTGCCAACCTTCAAGCTAACTTTGCGTATGGTTGCAATTTCACACCACAAAACCTTGCCGAGCGGACGCTCCCTCGGATTGCAGGTTAAACGCATCGCTCATCTACGCAGAAACGCAGCGCAAGATGGTTGCAATCATCGTGCGTTGGGCGGAAAATTGGCCCCCGGCGGACGTCTCCGCCCATACGGCGTTACCTTCGCCGGTTCCGTCCCATACGGCACGCAACGTCCCATCGGGCGCCGGAAACATGTGTTTTGAAGATGTTTGAGCAGTGCATTAACAGACGCTGTGTTTGTGCATGCGCGTATCGCATCTCCACCTTTTACGCCGCCTAATGAGCGTCTCTAGAGTGTGTGTGTGTGTGCATGTGTGTGGCAAGCAACCAAGTTTTTCTTTCAGCATTTGGTAGAAATGTGCAGCGAGTAGGAAAAGCAAAAAACAAAAACCATTCGTCACTGATAAGCGGAACGGAATATCAGGCATTGAGCTTGGCAAGCAAGAACTCTCCCAGACATTCGGGCATGGGCGTCGACCGCTGTAGCCTCCCGTGTAGAAATGGCTGTGCGACCGCGTTAGGCCATCGCGTTTTTTCTCGACACCTCGACGTGATACATCAATCAAGATCGGAGAAACCATCGCACCATTTCGCCGCGAACAGCGGTTTCGCTTAATAATTGCAAATAATTACGATAGCAAATGTTTAGCATTATCGCTGTAACGGCTTGCTGCCGGTACGGCTTTTACAAAACGTGCCAGACAAAAGCAAAGCAGAAAAAAAAGCTATGCAAGGATGACGATGCAGTCGGTGTACGGTACGCATGCAGCCATGTGTCAGTCAAGTGCTCGTTATGGTTAAAATGCACCGCAGCATATCGATGGTTGGCTGGTTGGCTGAATGGGACGCACACGCACCTCGCGCGCGAGTGTATCGAACAAATTGAAGTTCCCTTTTGCTTTTTTTTTGTTTTTGGTGCACCTTGAGTGCAAGTGCAACACTGATGATCGAGGATGATCAATTGTAGGCTTTCGGGAAAAAAAAGAAACGATGATCTGAGTGCTTTCCTGTGCGCACGAAAGTAATTCCACGCATGCAAATTGTGCATTGTGCGTTGGGTCGGTGCACAATTAGTAGAGCAGTAAACTACTGGCCGAACTATTGGATTGATGAAGTTGAAGAAGCGAATAAATGACAGTGCAAGACAGTTTAGCCAACGGGACCAATATGTAGATGATGTGTTTCGTTCTGAGAAATACCATCTATCAAACTAAGAAATCTCAATCAAGGCAAGAAGTTATAGACAGACAAGACACTTAGGAAGTGTCCATCGATCATTCTAAAATTTGAAAAACCTTCTCTAGTCTGAGGAAATTGTACGATCATCTCACTATCGTGCCATGTATTAGACTCACGAGGTTCCAGTGAGCTGATCATGTCATAAGAATGACACCGAACAACCCAGCTCGTAGAGTTCTTTTAGGACAGTTTGAGCTGAAGCAGGCTTTTATGTCTGGGCCACAATGTCTGGGATATTGGACGTGGATCGTGGGCTCCAATATCTTGAGTTTCAGTAATAGTTCAGTATAGATATCTCTTACAAAGATTTAAAAGTCACGACTTAGCTCTCGGTTCATCCCAGAAATGATTCATCAATAATTGGTGTCAGTTGAAAAGAAGCAACTCTCGTGTGTCGTGAATACACGGCCAAGACATAAACCCAAGTCACTGGCCTAAGTAACGGTGCTTCAAGTGTACCACGTGCAGGCATATAAATGCACAAAATGATGCAGAAAACGTCTCGCTGGTCAACTTTGCATGCAAGCATGTTGCATCCATTTGTGGCCGAACGTGCTGAATGGTACGATGGCCGTGTAGATCATCATCCAGAATCGCATGTATGTACGTGAGCTTTTCGTACAGATTCTCCACTCTACCGATCGCGATTGTACCGTGTGTGAAGCCTTCTTTTCTTCCCGTACAAATCTGACAAACACAGCCAATAGTGAACGTAGTTTTGGAAGCCAATTTTGTGAAGTTCGTTGTTTCGTAAGGTTAAACAGTTAAACGTGCCCACTCAACGCGTCAAGCAATGTGCCAAATTTATGCTTTTCGGTGATCGAATAAATCAAACGCAATAGCCGTGTCAGAATCGCTAAAGAGCCATTGTGAGCTTGTGATTTGTATGATGAATTATAATTCATGTGACACAGGTACTGTTTGCAAGGAAGGAAAGTCATGATTTAATTTCATATCTTAAACATTCCTTGTGTGTTTTTGTGTGTGTGTGTGTGAGATTTTTGTGGTAAAATTATTCCGAAAGAATAATAACCCATTCTCTACGTTACGCTTGTTACGAATTAATCATTGGTAGTGAATTCCTGAATTTTTGGAATAAAATAAAATTCATTAAAAGTACGATTTGAGGAATGTTCATCACAAAACCAACCGTTGATTCAAATTTTTATTTTCTGTTGTTACTTAAAACAAATTCTTCCTTACAAATACAGAACCAAGAATGAAGCGGTTTTGTTAGCAAATTACACTACCCTTCGGTTTCCCAAGTGTGGTTCACCATGTGGCACACCTGCACACCGTGTGCTTATCGCCCCCGTTCGATCGCCACCGTTTCGATTCAAATAGGCAGGAAATGAAGAGTCAACGCAAAGCCCACCCTGCCCGAATGGTGATTGCTGTTGCGTGCTGGGAATGGTACCCATGGTCTTGATCCGTCGGCCACCTTTAGCCTACCGGCAGGATCCTGATTAAAAAGGTGGCGGTAGTAGCTAAGAAAAATATTTTTTTTTTTTTATTCATAAAGAACGGCCTGGCCGTATTGCTAAGAAAAATATTTCATTACATTTGATTTATGTCGAACGGTGGCGATATCGTCTCCATCGTGGTTCATTGTTTTTACATTGCTTTTCCTTGAGTGTGGACTTTGGAGTGGTTGCAATCCTTTTTATTTGGAAGAGGGGGGGGGGGTCCGTTTTGGAGCAACCACAGGCCACCCGTTTCCTCGTACCACGTGGCGGGAGGATTAATTAGGCATGTAAATTAGGAACTAAGCGTCCACCCAGTTCCGTTTTCCCGCTCAAGATCTTTGCTTTATCAACTCACACAAATTCACACCAGCGATAGTTATCGGTCGGCCGGTCGGTTGGTTTTGTGTTGTTCGATGTTTGTGGAATGCTGTTTACCGACCGGATTGTACGTGCAGGAATGTTTATCGTCGCTTCAATATCCTGCAACACTTTTAAAGTAATTTTGGAAGAGCACGCACCCTTAGGAGGTTGGTTTTGTTTAGAATGAAGCGGAAACAAACAGACAAACCATTTTTGCCAACAGTGGCAACAGAACAATCGTACTGTTGGGAACACTTTTTTTCATTTCACTCCTCATCATGATGGCATGATGGCAGTCGTTTCATCATCGCCATAAACATCGCCGCTTATTATTTTACGTGGCCGATTGCGGGCGAGACAATTTGGCTGTGCGCTTTCATCGCACGCCTCGGGTACGTTTGCATCCGGCCATACACGGCGCGACATCACCTTGCGAACTTCAAGTGCAGGACGAAAGCATAATAATGATTGTAATTTTATGCCGGTTCTAAAATATTAAAATATTCAATTTTCCATTCCATTCCCGAGCCATCGTGAGCTGTCGACATGGTCTTGCCAACGCCGACGGAGAGAAAAAAAAATTGGAGAGATTTTCGCTCATGTCTCGCTGGAGCATTGGCATTTTGTGGGGGGAAGGGTCGTTGGATTTATATTAAAAGAAAAGGAACCATTTCCTGCGGTAATTTACGGAAGGGATGCTTTTAATCAAGAAAAGAGTGTGTTTATTAAAAAAAAATGAAACGGTTTTTCATGGTGTAACAAATGTCTGCCCAAAATGTCCCAAGGTCAATCAAGAGACAAGAGCTAACAGGAAGTGCATGAGGAGTTTTATGATGAAATAAATGAAAATTATCTTCATTTTATTGTTTTAAGGAATATTTATAGTAACAAAAGCAAGATTTACTTAATAAAACATATTTAAAACACTTTAATATTAAAAGCGAAAATTTTCATTTGCTCAAGCAAACATAATTTAAAAGAAAGTCTTCAAACCGTTTGTTAAAAATTCACCAAAAAACAAACGTTTAAAAAAAAGGGGTAAAACGAAAGATAGCAAACAAAACCAAAGCACAGCGCAAATAAAAGTGTAACAACATTTGCCAACTTTGTTTACGATGGTGCACAACACGCCAAAGTGTATGTTGACTCTGGCACAAAACGCCACTTCCGTGTGTATCCTTGGCCAGGGACAGGATGGCCCACACGATGAACCGAACGGACGTGTTCTGTCTGCTTTCCTTTCCTTGTCGTTTTTACTACTCCCCACCCTCGCAACCCAAAAAAATACTTCACAAGTAAATGGTGTCTTGAGTGAGGAGTGTTTTGTTTTATCCGTTTGTTGTTTGTGTGTGTGTTTTTTTTTTCGAGTGCCACGAATTCGCACGGCACGGCCAAAGGAAAATGCAGGAAAAAGTATTTTAAATTATGATAAATTTATGCAACGAGTATATTTCGATGATGAACATTTCCTTCCTTTCCACTGTTGTTTTCATCCTGCTGGTGTGCTTGCAGGATTTAAAACAAAATTGTTTGCTTGAGACCACATTTTCTCTCCCTTTTTGTTTTTTTTTTGCTCTTGTTTCGCCATTAAAAAAGGAAACGAGAGTAATAACGCTGTACATTCCAGGTTTGTTTGTTTGTGCGCTTCCTTTTTTTGTTGTTATTGGGATTGTCCCTGTCCACCGTGAAGCATTCCAACATGTTGTTTAAGTAATTCATTACTGTGCATATAGATATGTATGTATTTTTCTGTGCGCTCGTGCTTAACGCTTCGTTCCATGTTTGCCATCGTTTGAGCGATGCAATTAGAATTGTGTCGCACGGTTGACGGTTTGGTGTGGTTTATTTAAAAGCAAATGTACGTCAACTCGATGCGCACGGCACTGGATGGTGAAATGCCTTTCTTTCCACCTCATCAGTTCGGCTGTTCCGTGCGTGAAGGAAGGACCTTCAGTGACGCCGGGCGGTAGGTTTTTCGCTCGACGAAGCTGTCACTTCGCAAGTTGCCTTCGTTGCGCCGGATGCATTTGCATAATGATTTTTCCGCTCATCTGAATCCA
>STHB01007408.1:0-15143 GCA_018908115.1 Anopheles rivulorum | reverse complement strand
TTACCCTTAATTCTTCGATTGCAATGAGAAAGTTTCGCTTTTCTGTGTCTTGTTTATTTGATGCCCCAAAAAGATGGTTTCGGTAAATGGATATTTGCATACAAATCACATACCCATGCACGGACGGATTCTTTGGTAGATGCTCTGGTGATTCTGGAATTCGTCTTGTACAGAGAGTACTTATGTTATCAGCAATAAAACAAACCAAAGCAAAGAAACAAAACATTCTTTCCAACTACTTTCGATTAAGCTTTTGCTAACAAGGAGTACTTTTTTTCTTCTTTTGAAAAGTAATATCCAATTCTTCGCTGGTTAACAAAGAATTTTCTTATACTAGCAAAGCCACAACATTCACGGCACGGCTCACCAGCTGCCATCACGTACGATTACAACGTTGGCAGCTTAACGAGAAATTGCGATTGGTCCCCGATCGCTCCCGGTTCTCCCGGGTCTGTACGCATCAGCAAATCCCTCATTTGCATGCTGCAGCTATCTGCACGTGACTGTCGGCCAATTGAGAGGGAGAGAGAGAGAGGACGTGGAATTGGAATGATAAAATTGAAACTGCAACATATGCCATCGGTGTTGTCCTTTCCTTCCTGCACACAGCACCAACAGCTATAAGAGGACTGTTGTGACTGTATGCACAGCTCGATCCGGCTCAATACCTTCCGTAATTTATTTCAATTCAGCTTAGCTAAATATGCTCTACCTCTACGATTTGGGTATTTATTTGCACTACGTCCTTCAGGCTGGGATGACAGCAATGAAAGCATGCATTAGTGTGTTACCATGCCAGAACGATGGCCTGATGTGGTTCATCGGACATCTCTGGTCCTATGCACTGCAGACGTCTCACATAAAGCAGCTTGTCGATCTTGTTGACACACCAGTTTTTTCGTTTCTTTTATTTTTACGCAAACATACAAACTCATCAAGCACGATGCACGATGAAAGTGCATCGTGTGTGCTTGCCAGTGTGATATCACAAACCCGAATGGAGTCATATAACCCGGAGTTTACTGTTTGTTTTTCTTTTCCTTTTCCGTTGAACGATTGCTCGATTGCTGGCGAAGAAGAATGATGTTTTAAATTTGCCAACCATAAGCATGAAAATGGTAAATGGGATATTCAATAGCAATTGTACAAACACACACACACACAATCGTATCTAAACGAACCTGAAATGAATCGAACGATAATCGATAGCACGTTGACCGAAGAAAGTCCTCAAAGTGGTACCGGGTTTTGCGAAAAAAAAAAGGTTTCCTGTCGGCCTTTTCTACCGTTTTGGCTGCACCACTAAACCAACTTGGCACTTGGCAAGCAGGGTGATTACACCTATCTCTCAGCCTTCCGGTTGTTGACATGTGGCCCTGGGTGGACCATTTATTTTCCCGGGCTTGCCAACAGCACGGGCACACTGGAAAAGTGTGTCGACGAAATCCGTCGACCGGTCGACCTCCGAGCGTTCGATCGATTGAAAGATAAAACAAAACCGATAAATACATCTTGTTGCCCGGCGCCCTCACCGCCCCGTTGCCCATTCATCCCTTACCCTCTCCTCCCTCCCCCCCTCCTCCCTCTCCCCTTTCCATTAGTTTCTCACCTTCTCCCTTTGGGGACGGTATACGATACGCCCGGCGAAACGATACGGCAGATGGATGGAAAATGGAAAATAAACTGTGGATCAAATTGAAATCAAGCTCCCGACCGTTCTCGAGGGTCGGGTTCGATTGGATGTTTGATTTGTGTAACCATTTCTACGCATTGAAGTGCTTTGCTTCACTGTGCAAATTGTTTTCCAATCGCAAATGTTCATGCTCCTATGGGAGAGCTAGGAGGGAGAAAGAAATAAATACATACAGTTACTTATTATCCAGCCCTCACTCAGTGCTTCTGAAAGATGTATAAATATGCACATTTAAAAACCTTTACTTTCCCCCCTTTGGTAAAGTCTCGAGCAGTTTATCTGTCCGTAAAATGTGATATGAAGCTTCCACCAAGCAAGCAGAAGAATAAAACAGTAAGTTTCGCTAATAAAAAGTGACTCCCGGTGATGTCATGCAGCCGCCCACAGTGTGCTACACTAGGCACGGAGGTTGAGCTTAACCCGACACGCAAATATCAGCATCCATTCATAGTTTCATATCTGCTTTCCAACGCCCAACGCCCAACGGAATAAAGCCTTCAAAACAAACAACATCTAACAAGAAACAGCATGCAGAGAAACCTTCCACAGCAGAGACGGACCTTCAAGGTGCAGTGGTTCTTCGTCGGTCCGGAGCCTTCCCAAGCATAAAAGAAAGCTCCAGAAAGCGACACTACCAGTTGAGAGGCGTGTGTTTTCTTTTTTGCTTCCATCCCCTTGTTCAAATGGAAAGTTTTACTAGCGAAAGGGAAAAGCAGAAAAGAAATAAAGTGCCTTACCCAGCGTAAACCACGTGGGGCGGTTGGCGTCCCACGGTCAGGAAGGGAAGCCGAATAAAGCAAATAATAAAATCTTGAATAAATCACTACTTTACATAGCTCTCGCTTTACACAACAGCGGTAGTAGTGCAACTTTTTTTGTCCCTTCGCACACCGTAGCAAGATCCGTAACCGGGTCAGTCAAGTTGCTTGTTTCTTAAGTCAGTGCAGACAGTGAAAACTTTGTTGCCTGTGACTGCTGTGCTGCTCGCAGTGGGAATATGACAAACAATGCCATGTACTGTGTGGAAAGATATTTCTTTCCCCTTCGTTTTCTTTTCTTTTCTTGCTGCACATTGCATCGTTTGCCAGTGCTTGCAAAGAAAAAATGTGAAAAATGCAAATCGAATCTTTTAAGTAAGCAATGTGGAAGATACCTGCACACTAAATTGTCTCCCATACCTGTGGTTTAGCGAAGAATGGACTAGAGCCGACGCTGGTGTTAAATCGTTTGCTGATGCTGATCGAAATCGTAAGTACCATTCACCAGCAAATAGAGGCTATGTTCATAATTTTCATTCCTCACCAACGATTTGCATAGCCAAATGGCATTTGCATAGCCAAATGTACTATTTTAGCGAACATTTTCGCGTTTACGTGTTTCTCGTATGGTTACCGAACCGGCTACCAGGCGTCTCCATCGTATGCGCTGCACCGAGTACCAGGCGCCTCCATCGTATTCGTTGTACCAAGTACCATGCGTCCCCATGTGTTCGATTTATTTACGAACCGTCTCGTACCTGTGCCCGTCTCATACCACTTGCACACTCACACACACATATATGTATAAATATACTTGCATTCATTCTCACACACTATTAAACTGTCAAATAAGCTTTAAAGTACGTTTGATGCTTTCAATTTCGCAAACAATTACGTGCTGCACTGTGCAACTGTGCCCATTTGCCGCACTGTTTCTAAGACAAATAAACCAGTGTGAAAGCATAAAATGTTTTGCGATGGTTTGCGTGAATGTCAGCACCATGTGCGTTTGGCATCGTACGAAAACGAACCAACAAAATGTGGCATGGTGTGCGTTGACCTTAAATTAACTTTTTCTCGAACATGTGTTCGTGGACCAAAAACGTACCCAGTAAAATGATATGAGATCGATGAGTGTTAATGGACAAAGGAGCAAAAGTACAACTCTTCAATTGTAAATGATTTAATTTTTTGATTTATTCAAATGAAAAGTTCCTTATGTGGAAGTAGTTTCAGTTTTTGAACTGATTTATCTTTAAGAATTAACCAAATGAAACATAAAATAAACGTTTTTTCTATGAAACAGTTTCGTGCTCCCTTCATTTTGTTAGAAAATAAATAATAACGACGGAGATTTCGATTACGTCTTAAAATATTTGAATCCTACTTGAACTGTTTAAGTTTTCCAGCGACATGTTTGAATGGCTTTTCACTTCTATTGAACAGAGGGAAAAAAATAAAGAAAACTTTGCAGACAAAAAGTTTTTGCGACACTGAAGGGGGCCCATCGATCGATTGAAGTCGCGATGTTTTTTTCTGCTTTCGACTCACAATATTGTTTCTTACAGTTTGTTTCTAGCCATACTTCTTTAGTGAAGTAAAAAATCATGCACATTTAACAATCGAGTTTTGTTTTACTTTGTTAAAAAAAAAAGAAATGCATAAGATAAGTTTATTTAGCTGCTAGAATATCACACAGTATCGAAAACATGATTAAATTTGTATTTACACCATGCATAAGCAGTTGATTCCACTTGCTGTGCGGTGCGAACGAATCAATACAACGCTTACAAAGTCGTCCCGATTCCACCAGCAATTGCCATTATGTTCTGCCGTAAATCGTGCTTTTACACACCTGTAGCCCAAATCCCAGGGCACACATTTGTCATAATCAGGCACACAAACCAACAAAAAAAACCCCCGCACAAAAAAATAACCCCCCCCCCCCCCTCTAGCCAAAATCCCAGCCCAGCGAGCGTTAAAGTAAGTTGTTGGGCACCGTGTACGGAAAACGCAAGAACACCTCCATTGCTCGCCAACAAAAAAAAAAGGGGGAAAATTGGCCCCGGAAATACGCCACAAACGCAATCGGAAGAAAATCGACTCGAAATCTCGGCAAATGGATTGGGCCGGGAATTTTGCACCGGTGGAGCCGGTTTTTCACCCCGTCTACCACACTACCCTTCATCTTCATCTCCCTCCCCTGTCATTCACCTTTTCCATTTCGTACCCTGCGTACATCCTGGGGGGCTTTTGGTAGTAGCCCGTGCAAGAAGATGGGTCGTTTCTCTTCATTTCTGCCCATCCAATTCCAACCCATCCGATTTTAAAGCCGAAAAGGGATGAAAAATTTACCCCTTACTCACCCGGTCTGCTAACGGAGCGATACGAACGATTTACTAAACAAAAAAAAAACAAAAAAAAAAGAAACTCCCATCCCCGGGTAAGCAGTGGCGATAGCAGAAGGGAAAAGCTATCACGGTGCGTTTTTCTGACACTGGTAAGCGGGTAAAAATATGATGATAGAAATGAGATGGGGTAATTTCCGGTTTCATGTTTTATTTTTCCACCAGCAAGTCTGCACCTTGGGGCGCCCCAGCAACGAAGCCGCTTTTTCCAATCTCGGGGAAGTGGCTTACATTTCCCTTCTTTTTTTTTTTTTGTTTGTTTTGTTTTGTCTATCGCTCAACCGCTTTGGGGGAAGAATTTTTCCGCTCCCAGTTGCGATCAGGAATGAAGGCTGAAAACGCATCACTAAAAATCACTAATATTTCTTTTCTTTTCCTTTACATCTGAATACCTGGAATAACTCTGGCGGTTGTTAAGAAAGTGCTGGAAAGATTAATAAAAAAAGAGGAAATATCTCGTTCGCAATACTCGCTGTCTCGTTCTGTACTTCATGCAAGTTAATGTAAGAAAATTCAACACGGAGTTGGTGCGTTTGAATTAACCGGATGAGAAGGATGCTGAGAAGGTTCCCCATTCCCCTTTCGGTTGCTAAAGGATGCAAAAAGGGAAAAACTTCAACACCTTAAAGAATTTTATCCTTGTGCGGCCGGCTCATTCCGATCGACTTTCTCGCTCGCCGGCGTACTTGGCGTAGATATCGAAAAACAGCTCGTCCATTTCGTCCTTTCAGCCATGGTGAAAACAACTCCATTTGCGGGTTTGTTGTTCACAGCGGCCACTTACCAAAACACGAAGAAGCAGAAGCACATTTTTGCTCCACATTGTTCGATGGTTGGGCCCGTTGAATGAGGCAAGAAGAGAAAATTACTTTCACCCTGTGATGTGCCGAAGCACAGCACCCGACCACAAACATAATGTATAATAATATACAATGGCTTCGTTGCACTTCAAGCTAAATCGATCTGGCGGCAAGTAGACTTTAAACCAGCGAGAAGCAGAAAGATTGTCTTTAAAACGTTTTTCTTTTTAAACCCTTTAAATTTAATTTAAAATATCGGAGCCACAGCGAAAGCCAAAACCGGGATCATTTGAAAACTATTTTGGAAATAAAAACTTTAAAACATTGATTCCATGCACGTAGTGTATTTTTATCCATCCCCCCTTTTGCCAGGAATTCATCCACGCAGCCATGCATGAAATAATGCTAAACAACTTTTACTCCACCAGCAAAAGCCGTACAGTAGTCTATCAATAGTTTTTCTTTCCCCATCAAAGAGTAAAGCTTGAGCTGGAGCAGTGAATCCTCGATATGCTTTGGATTGCTTGGAACTGCACCAACCGTATCGACTTACACACCGACACACTGGGAAGCGGTTAAACCTCTACTGCTGCCAAAACTTTTTGGCCAAATCCCACTTCAATCGGGGAATACGTTTTCTTATATACAACATCAGCAAAAATAATCCCCCGTCAAAACCAAACAACAACAAAAAAACAACGATATTGGAAACTGCTCCACAGTTACGGTTCACTTTCTGGACTTCGGGGAGCGAATAGTTGAAAAATCATCCCCCATTCCCATGTGCCATGCCCAATGCAAACACATAAAACAAGCGCAATAGTTTATCTGTGCACTGTATGTGTTCGTGCTTTGTGCTGGCTGCTGCTGCACTATGCTCTAGGCGAGTCGACGGGCGTACATGAGACAGACATGAGTGGAAAAGTTTAAAAGTGGTCGAAATAAAAACGCAGAAAACCGAATAGTTCTGCACTGCATTTCAAAGAAAGTACAGCCGGGTTAAGACAAAACAACAAGCAAGAAGCATCATAGCGAAACTTTCACCCCTAGAGGGAACTAACAAAAACCGTGCTGGTGGTGTTTCGACGCGAACCGTAAACCATCCCGTTTTCAAACGTTTCGGTCATCGATTACAGCTGCATTTGCTGGGCAACAAAACGAAAGAAGAAGGGTAAAAATCTCTAAACAATCATCCTAAACTACACTCTCCTTTACGCCATATGCCATATGCGCAGATATAATATCTCGATCATTGGTGCTGTCCTGTGAAAATGTATGCTTTTCCACCCGCTTTCGCTGTGGTGTGGAGCAAAGTTTTGCTATAAAAACCTCCGTACTCTTTAGCACGTATACGTACGTCAAATATCTCGCTCGATCGAGACGGTAAAACATTCAACATTATGAAACCATTTGCGTCAACACGCCCCACGATAAGACGGCGTCGCAAGATGTTGTCCTCAGGGGAGGAAGTATGCTTTTCATCGGAAAACCCGGTGTAAGCATATAGACACTTTTACATTTCCAAAACAAACGTAAAGCCATTGGCTTTGGAGTGGTTGTGTGTTGAACGTATTAAAAAATACACACACACACACACAAAGGCCAACAACAAACGAACAAAAAAATACACATACCCCAGTTCAACACCGTGTGCACTCCCTCAAAGCTGCCAATCAAAGAGGCGTCCCGTAACGGCACGCATAAATAACAACAATGTTGAGATTTTTATCTGGCCGGTCTCTTATTCTCGTTCTGGGCTCGAGATATCAGCACACGAGCACACGAACCGAGCGCTGGGGCCAAAAAAAAAGTGCCAACAGAACAGTGTTTTGCCGTTCGTGACCGTTCGTGACGCCTAAAATCGCGTGGTTAAATTTATTGCAAATCGAATTTCCCTTCCAAAACCGTGACACTGGTGGTGGGTGAAGGGAAAATGGGAGGGAGGGAGGTGAAGTGAGCTGTGTTGTCCTTGTCCGTACGAAAGGATTTTGCGTGCCTGTGTGTGTGTGTGTGTGCGAAGGGCAACAAATTTTCTTATCTTAAACGGTCGTCTAGGCACTTGCCGCTTTCGCTGCGAACGTACGGGGTACGATTTATTGTTTCGCTGGGAGAGCAACTTTACATTTATGTTCGCCGACGGGTGTGTGGGGTTTGGATGTTTGCCCTGTGGGGAAAGGAGATGGGTCGGAGGGGAGTTGATAATTCTGGGAACGGGCACACAGAGTTCCATTGAACCATTGAACGAGGTTAGTGGAGCACTGGAACAAGCATGACAATTGGGTATTTAGAAGGATTTGGGATTCCGATCGAGGGCAGGTTTGGCAGAAATGATTGTCTGCCATGGATGTTTGTTATTGTTTAATGGAATAATCATTTATACCAATCAGACGTATGTTGGGGATATGGTCGGCGCTAATGTAATTCCATACAAAATTAGGGCAAACGTTCGAGCGTAAGGCAGCGTCCTTTTACATGTATTCGTACAGCTCATAACTCACTTTAGAAAGGTTGAGTACCGTATAATGTGAAAATGAACATAAATGAACACAAATGAATGCTGTAAGCTGCTGTGATGTAGATGAACGTCGGAGCAAAAGATTTTATCCAATATTTATGATTTTCTGTAAAGTAAAATCTGTTTTAATAATAATATTTGACGAGTTTTGAGAAAATATACATATTCCAGAAAATGTGAACAATAGTTAAAATACTAAAACTGGTGAACAATTCTTAACAAGCGTTTTAATAGGCTTTTAATATGCGTTGTGTGTGATATCGAGCATATTACACGTATTTGTGAAAATGGAGCATAAATTTTTAAAAATGCTGTTTTAAATTCATTGACCACACACAATAACATTTGCGGATAATGTTCGTCTTTGGCCTGCAACTAGACAACATTAAATATATTTAATGTGTCGTTACAATAATATTGATTTGATCGTTGTTTTTTTTTTGTGCAATAAATGTAAGATATTCGGAAACGAGCGGTATAAATGTGTAATAGTACAACCGTGTGCTCATCTAGTAATAAGTCGTTCTTATGATTAACCTTACTTCTTGTCGCAAATCCTCCTGTCATCTCTAGCTGTCATTTTTACAACGGAGGGTAACCCTGTCATCCTGCATATATAATGTTGTAATATTAGCTTAGTTTTTAACAACTTTTGTTAGTTTCAAATGCATTGTGTGTTAGCTTCAATCTCAAAAGCTTTTATATTTTATTATTCTAAATTTATATTAAATATTTCCCTTTGCAACTGGGCCACTATTTCGTCCTTGTGTCAGCTTTACAACCTGTCACCGGTCCATGTGTTTCACACATGCGAATGCAGTTTTCTCACCCGTACATTAGCCCCAGCGGCGTAACCTAAAGCAAACCCCTGTGGGTTGCCGGGACCGGGACGTTTTGTTCTCCTGCCGCCTTTTGTTTTCTTCCCGCTCGGATAAGGTTAATTACATTCCACCGGCATCGTACCACGCTGCATGCTAATGTAATGTGCATTCACCTCGACGCTCTTGGGGGAATGGGGGGAAGGGGGGCAACAGAAAAGGGCCGCCGAGATCGAAACGGTTCATTTAACCGGACGGTCACCTTGAATTGTGATTACCTTGTTTGCCTTGCGTGGTAATTGTGCACTCGCCCTCGCGCTCGTGTGTGTGGGTGTGTGTGTGTGTGTGTGAAAGGAAGGGAAATTCCGTTTCGGAGAAATTCACCATGCGATCAGGCGCGCCCAGGAGGATGGTAATTTCATTATCCTTCCTCTAATTAGTGCGCGTTTCATTTTACTTTCATGACAATTTAATTTGATCTTGCACCATAATGAAGTCAAACTGACACCTTCTCCCACGAGCAATAGGGCGGACGGGTGAGCGGAGTGGAGTGAGCTTACAGTGGAAAATATCCGTCCGATCCGATGAGGGTGGAAAATTATTTTTCCCTACCAAAGGCACACGGAGGCGCGCGAGCCCGTTGCTTGCGCGGTTATCAGCTGTAACACAAATTTCGCCCCATAAGCACTTGGCACTAGGAAAAAAACAGCTATTAATTAATTCACTCCTTCCCGGTGCAGAGCTTTTACTAAACAGAAGAAAGACAAAAAAGTGCACATTCTTTGTGTAATAACAGTTTCCGAGCTGTATTCTGACGGGCTGAAAAATCCCCACCGTTTCGATTATCTCGTTTCCTAGTGCCAGCGGTTGGTTCTTAAGCTCTAATTAAATCACTCATATTTCTTCACTGGCGGTGCTCGAACGGCCAGCTATTCGGGGTTAGGATTTCTCTTTGTCATCTCAACCGCTTGACTTATGCAATTTTACCATCGGTGAAAGTGAAATGTCCGCTGAAGCGTTCTTCCGTCTATAATCTTCTAACCAAATTAGTTCTCTTTGGCATCACTTCACTTCATCTCACCACGGTGTTTGTTATACCGCCAGTGTCCTTCGTATGCTGGTTGCAAAATTTCCTGCACCACTCGCTGATTGGCCCCATTTCTAGCTTTATTCATGTGTACCATTGTCCTTACGTTGTTGCTTCGTCTTCGTCTTTCGTTACAGAGAACCGCTGCATAGAGCTCCACTCGCCGGATGGCATCCATTCGTGCATCCTGCGAGCGATGGATCCCCAGGAAGCGACCACATGGTTTAACGCGCTGCACTCCGCCATCGGCAAGAGCACTCAGAAGGCGCTGCTGGATGCGAACCGGGCGCTAGTATCGATCATCGGCGAGCTGAAGCACATCGGTTGGCTGAGCCGGCGAAGCGGCGGTGAACCGGTGAGTACCGTTCCGACACACAGCCTGCGCCCGGTAGGTAGGCAATCCGGTGCCTCGTTCCTCCTGGCTGGCTATGCAATTTCGGTTATTCGTTCGCTCGCTGTCGAAGATGTTTTTCCTGCCTGCCGTATTTGTTTGCTTCGCGCACCACCCAACGGGGTCCCATGCTGGTTGATCAGATGTGTTGCTTCACGGGAATGCTTCGCCGATACCTTCGCACAGGGAACACAGCTTGCACAGAAAAACAGCAAAGCAAACCTGAAACATGCCCAGCTTTTGGTCCCAGCAAACCTGGCAAACAGCTGCCGCGGTGGAAGCATTTCGGGTTCGCATGACAGCTGGCTGGAAAGTTTAATTATGCTGCTCTGCTTTTAATTGGACACCCGTTGCACCCGGTGGTGAAAGTGTGCAACATTCGGTTGGCGTTTCTATGCTATTTGTGTCTATTTGAAGTGTTTTGTTTTGTTTTGGTGCTGGCCTGGCAGCCCACCGAAAAGTTCCCTAATTAAATGGTTCGCTTCGTTTGGTAATTTGCTCGATGATGCCTTTTTGTCTAATTGAGCAGCAATATTTGACCATTTTTATACCGAAGCTGGTTCATTTATCACCGTATGTCATCAAAGTTGAAAAATAAAACGGTGAAAAGCAAATTCTCAACAACAAACCACAACACACGGAAACGGAAGGAGTTTTTCGTTTTTCCAATTTTTGGGTTGTTGTTCCAATCCTTCAATTCCTTTTACTTCTCTAGCCTGCATTGCCAGATATCGAAACTGTCGTTCATTATCGGCTCCATTGACTGTGATGATGTTCGCTGCAATCAGCACGGAATGTGCACCATTTGCACTTCGACTTCGATTACGGTCCGGGTTCAAGTTTATTCAACAGAAAATCTAATTCACACACACACAAGCAAGCACACACCTAGGGCGTTGTGGGAAAGAAAATGCTTCACAAGAAAAAAACAAAAGCAAAACCAACCAACGAAAGAAGAAAAAACACACAGTAGAACACAGTACCATCAACCACAATTGTGTACACCAATCAACAAAACCGAAGGGTTTGTGCAAGAAAAGATGCTATAAAAACCGCCCACACCACCCCCTGGGTTGCATGCAGGGCGATACGTTGTCAGCAAGACGTTCGGTCAGCGGGCGCGGTTGGTTGGAAACTCATCAACTTTTATCTCTGCCTTTTATTCGAACCATTCGTTTGCGAGCGTCGAAGTTTTCAAGCCATTCTTTGCGGGGGCTGTCGTTCGCTTCTTCTTATGTGGCAGGATTTTGTCTTCCCCATTTTTATACGATTCTTTCTGCTGCACTCATTTTACTTCACAGAATGGACGCTCCAGCTCGGAAAGCTCCGACGAACTGGACAAATGGCAATCGATTTTCGTTGCAGTAACCGATCGAGAGCTGCGGTAAGTAAAGACCATCAAGCCATCCACCTACCAGTAAAGGGAGGTGATGGTTACCCACTACCCATACACGGTGCCAGAACGGTTTGTCTTCGGGATTTTATGTTTGTCTATGTTGAGGTCTTCCTTCCTTTTCCTTTTTTTTTGTATTGCATTTGCTGTATCCCCTGCTTCGCACCATTCACCAAGCAGAGAACCCTTGCCGATTGTTGGTGCCGGTCGTTCACCGCAGGGCAAGTAAATTGAAACAGGAGTAAGTAAGGCGAGCACTCAGTGTCCTTTCAAATTCGGGGTGTGCGGGCGATTCGGAAAGTTTTCTACCCTGATTCGCACACTACGTTTGCTAGAGGGGATCTTGGATTTTCAACAATTCTTCCAACCCTTAATGGGTCGTATTACCGCACCGGGAACCGGGAACAAATACAACATACCGTGAACGTGAACCGAAGGGACAAGACGATGGATGGTTCATCCGTGTACGTGTGCGTCTTTCCCTTTTTACATCATCATCCCTTTTATGTTTTACCCATTTCCCGTTGCAAAGGAGAAAATGGATCTTCCATATGGCAAAGGCATTCACCAAAATAAAAAAACTTCCAACATCCTACTACCCTGCCCATGGAGATAATGTCCAGATGATTGTTTTTTTAGCTGTTTCTAGCTGCGTCTTGTCGCATTCGTTATGTGTCACTTTAAGCTTTAAGAATGGACGGCACTAGTCGCAAACGGGTGCCAGATTTGTCAGCATTTATGGAGACATTTCGGTTTGGGAATTGTGAATTGGATTTGTTTGTTGGTTCGGGTGTAGGGTGTTTTCTTTTCTGAGTAAGCTTTTGGATCATTCTTGAACGTTTCAAATCATGGTTAATTTATTGGAGGATAATTAATGATTGGTTAGGCATTTTAGAATTTTTATAAATTAGTCCCCCAAAAAAGATTTATGACTCTACAAACATTATAAATTGCTATATTCTCATGAACCTTTAGAAATTCACCATGAAAGAATTATGTGAGAGTTACTGCTAATTTCAGCATACAAATATTACATGAATTCACAACTCGAACAACGACGAAGAAGCTAGCCCATCACATGTAAACACACTACTTGACGCTACACGGTTGACGGATGATGGTTTGACAACTAGGAAAGCTAAATGAATTTCGCGTGAACTGTTTAAATGAACTCAGACAGATGCATTAATGCAGTTGCAAACAGAACGGCGCCAAGAATACATTTCATTTTTACACTTTTTTTTTATTTATGTTAGAACGGAACAGGCCGTATTAGACTAATTTTGCCACGTAGCAGGCTAGTCAGACCATGCTACGGGGAGACGGCCCGAATGGTATTTGAACCCGGTCCGGTCGAGTTAGGGACCTAGCGCCGTTGCCAAATACACCACCGGGCCGCCCCTCATTTTTACACTTATTGTGTATGTTATACTAGTGAATCAATACAGTTTGTCACAAATTCTTTTAATGTTCACAAACACTAAACACTTTAGAAATCCTTGAAGGTTCGCAAGTCTCTATAGATTATTGGGGATGCATGAACCTTTGGAATCTTCCCAATTTTCGATATAATGGTTTAGGTGTATTAAGATTCAAACATCTTTTCCGAAATCACCTTAGTACTGGTGATTGTAAAAATTATTTGTAGTTTTTAAATTCTTCTTCTAGACAACATACAAAAAACTCACCGTTGTTCAGCCAGAACATTTACCACCACACGGCCAGTTAATGTTATGATAAGTAGCAGAAAGACTTTTGCCCCAACTTTTACCCCTTTTTCCTTGGGCAAAGCTCCAACCAAAATCACGTCCTCACATGTTACGGACGAGGCAAAACTTTGACCGAATACACATCGGTCGGCACGGAGCGGTTTAGACATGGAACCGATCCGTGACCTCCACGTGACGGTGACGGACGGCGTAACGCACCAGAAAGTTCATCCCGCCAAAACGTTTGTTTTGGGAAGGGCGCGGTGGTACCATTAAGCAGACCGGGCTTCCATCGTACCAGCTGGACTCCGAAGCCGACGATCATCGCCATACCGTTTCTTCGCATGAAATCCGTTCGTCAGTCGCACAAAAGTCGCTCCAAAAGTCGATGATTCTTCGGACGCAGAACTTTGTCTTTCTTGGCATAACAGTGTGGGGCTGAAACTTTGCGCCCTGGAAACATGAAAGGTGGAAACATGGTGGGCTGAAGCACAACCGAAAAGTCACGAACACCGTCGGTCACCCTCCCGCGTACAAACAACACCCAAGAAGCACGGAAACTTCCGTACACACAAAACAACACATGTCTTGGCTCGTTTAGGCTGCCGGTTACCGCAAACTAGTCGTACAAGTTGAAGTTCCGCTTACGGCTTACGGGTGGTCGATCGGCGCCCGGCGAGAGTCGCGATTCACGCCAAACTAGCCGTCGGCTAGGAAACGTGTGGGTGCGTGTCTGTGTGTGTCTCTGTGTGTGTGTCTGTGTGTGTATTTGGCCACACCAGTTTGGGTACGCTATTTTCCCGCCCGACATTGATATTCGCCCGACGCGCAAAGACAAACTCCGCTGTTTCTGTGCCGCTCACGTACCTAACTTTTATCTAGCGCTTATCACGGCTTTTCATTTCCTCGCAGACACGCCAAAAACTCCACTTGCCGGCAAACCGGGAAACAACTCTGTGTGCGATAAATTACGCATAAAATCTTGCGGTTAATAAATGTTGGCACGAGGACCGGAACCCGACACGGACGTACCGACGGGAACGAGTGGCTTCCGGGGAAGTTTGCTTGTAACATTTGTAATTTTACAAATACCTTTTCCGCAATTCGGTTCCTTCCCGCTTACTGTACCCGCATGGATGCTATGGGTGGGGCAAGGTTTGTTTTGGAAGTAGTGCCGGCAGTAGACGAACGGAAGAATGAACATTTACATCCTCATCCTGGCATATGAGTACGAAACCGGTACCGAAACCAAAAACCAGTTGTTGAGCACGGCGAAATTGCAGATCTGCCGAATGCTGAATGCCGGGAATGGACAGAATTTGTGCCTAAGTAAATCCAATTACTCATTCCCCGGGCTCGCAAGCGGGCTTTCGATGGCTTTGTGTTTTGGCGCCGTGCGTGCTTACCGTATCATACACATTTCAATGCGATTTTATAAAGAATTTCTTACAAAATGGAGTTTAGGGAATCATGATCCATTTTGTTTCACAACAATAATGCGATTTTTATGGCACAATATTATGTATTAAGGTGACTCAAACAAAAACCGCCTAAAGGTATGCAATGTGTAT
>STHB01007399.1:0-15143 GCA_018908115.1 Anopheles rivulorum | reverse complement strand
TTCGTTCTTGGCAGCCAGCAGCATTCTGACAGTCGGCATCCTTTTCGCCGGGTAACTGGTAACGAGGGCCCGAATGCACAGCCCATCCGCTCCGTTACCATGTGGAGCAAAGGTTGTGAAGGTCCCGGTTATTCCGGGCACGTACATGTTCGCGTTTTATTTCATTACCGAGTGGGTGACGCCACACCACATTTCTCATTTGGTGTGTTTTGGGTTCGAAACCGTTGGCCAGACCATTTTTCTACGAGGGAAGCTTGCAACCCCGTATTTGCATATCAGGGATGTACTCGCTTTTTACAATCAACACGCAACGGTGGGAAGGGTAAGTGCAAGGAAGAAGAAGATGAAGGAGGAAGAAACAAAATCAGACCCATATAAGTTTGTACCAGAACATCCTTTCGGGGTTGACCGGTTGCTTGCTGAGTAACCAAACAGTGTGCAAAAGATGGAAATAAGAAAAAAAAAGACGAGAACAAGTGTCTACCAAGCACCCTTGTTAGATCGTTATTTGATCCAATATATAATAAAAAAAAACATGTTTAAAGAAACCCAAAAGAGCGATTACTTTATTCGCAATAAGCTAAACTTCTTTGCGGGTTGCATACTTGCAGGCGTTTTTATTTAAGGTTTCACGATAAAGCGCCAGCAAGTATGCAACCCGCGTTACCATTTTGCACTATCAAAACAGAGCGCTTCACTATTAGTTTTTCTTCTGCTGCTTCTGATCTAAACCCTAATGGTGGGACGTGAGACATTTTTTTCTGAGCAAAAATATAAAAAAATAATACCATATACACCCGCACAACTAAACAAAACCAAACGAAAATAAAAACAAAAATCGACAGCTTTTTGCGTTCTGATGTAAGCGGTGGCGTGGAAGGCAGGAGGTGGTAAACGAGGGGGGGGGGGGAATGGAACAAAAAAAAAAGTTACGTTTTCGGCTTTCCTAAACGGTTTGGTTTCGCTTGCGATGCTGCCGGTTGCCACGGTCCCGTTTTGTCCGGTGGTTAGATGTGACAGCCAGGGCCAGGGATGCCGGGATGCCTGGATGTTGGTCCCGGGAATGCCAAAACTTTCAATCCATAAAAATCCATAAATTTAACACCGAAATAGAATTGTAATCCCTGCCTGCCTTCTGGTTCCTGCGGGTTTTTTTTTACCAAAAGTCCGCTTTTCGGTTTCTGAATTCGGTTCTGGGGTTTTTTTTTTCGTTGTTGTTGGCTGTCTTTTTTATTCGCATTATTGCATTGAAATGTGAGTTTTGCGGGTTGCCGAGGGTGTGCAGCGGAAGGGTGGAATGCATGGGGTGGCAACAAACACAATGGTTTGGTTTGGTGTTTGCGTACGGGGTAGTAGTGGACGAGGATGTCTTTTTCGTGGCACTGCTGCAGCAGTGATTTATACCTGCTGACCATCGTTTTAGTGGCACGAGAAAAGCAGGCAAGCAAGAAGAAGTAAAAAAAAGCACACATACACGAAGCAAGAAAAAAGAAGGCAAACCAATCTGGTACAGTTTTGCTGCTTTTAGTAGTGGTAGTATAGTTGCGTGTTACTCTCCGCGCGTCCCGTTTATGCTTTATAGTGCAAGTGCTCGGATTGACGTTTGGATCCGCTCGGCTCTAATATGGTAGAGCGTTTTGCTTTTGTGTACGCATTTTGAAGGCGTACATGCCGTTAGTGAAATTTTGTAAAGAAAGCACACTCCAAACCGGAAACGGAATATAAAGATGGTGGAAAATTAAAATTATATTGCCACTAGAGGGCTTAGAAGTGGTCGCTACCGTTGCAGATACGCGTGCGTTTGTGCTGTTTTGTACTGTATGTGTGTGTTTTTTTTATTTCATGCTTCTAGTAAGGTTGTTCCACTTCCTCAGTTTTGGGGCATCGTGCAGGAGATGGAAAACCCTGAAATGTTATGTTCGGGGTTGGATAATGTTGCGCCCAACAAGGGTTCGATGGAATCGAGCAGGACACACACACACACACACACATACACACACACGCGCGGTCACGTAAGGAAATGGCACAGCCGGTTCGGGGAAAATTATATATACATAAAAAATATATATGTATATATTTTTTGACATTCAACAACTGTCACTTGGGACCGGAAAAAAGTATCATGCGCGCATCAAATGATAAAGGTTCCGTTTTGGGGATAGTAACGCTCATGCTCAACCGTGTGCTTGTGCTTCCAATTTGTGTTGCCGCTTGTTTTATTTGCATCTGTTTAGCTTTCGCATATATTTTTCTTTTATTTAGCGTTTCGGTCAGATATTCCAATTCTCGCCACAGGTTTCGTGCGGCCGGAAATAAAACCCCTTTTTTGCCTTTGCTAAATACAAATGGAGCACACAAGAGCTACATGTCGCATTTGTGGCTACAGCGGAAGGGCAAACTGGGGGGGGGGGGGAGTGGTGGGTGAACAAATCTCTCCTCCTTCTGCCACCAAGCCTCCTCCTGCTCCACCCACTAGAATCGATCCGGAAAATCTTCTGTTCCCAGAGGACAGCACAAATGCTGTCGGAATTTTGGAAAGTTTTTCTTTGTGTGTGTGTGTGTCTGCTTTTTTTGTTGGCATTTGCTTCTTATTGTGCCCCTTGATTGGGCATGCTTGTGTTCTCGTGACGTCAGCACAAGGGAGGAAATAAAATGTTTCTTTTTTTTTCTCTTTATTTAGAAAAAGTGCTACGGTACGGCGAATCAATGCTTAATGGTGTATTAAGTGTGAAATAGTTAGCGGCGTTATTGACGCATTGACGCAGCTGGAAAGCCTGTGCGTCTGGTTGCGGAGTTCACGACAGCAACCGAGCTAATAGTTGCAAAATGCGCACGTTTACCAACGTCACATTCCCGAATGGTTCGGTATTGGAAGCTTTTGCATCACATCACCGCGTATCGGTACACACAATACACATGCTGCTGAGATTAGTGCGCGGCACGGCTGAAAATGCTAATTCCAACACCCATTCCCGTTCGCCATTGACGCGCACGTGATGAAAATGGCACTAGCGAAAAAGAGAAAGGGAGGGTAGGGGATTGGGGTGGAATATCGGTAAGGGTAGGGGCGGACTATAATTTCACCCAAATTATGTCACCGTTAATCTATGATTTTCCATGTGTTTACACGATTAGACAGCACGTGAGCGTCATAAATATGTGGTACGTCCGTCCATGCCGCCAGCGCCGGGAAGCTAACACGTAACTTGTACCTTGGGAGGAATGGGAGGGAGGGGAGGGGGGATGGGAGGGGAAAGTGGAATGGATATTCCAAGCACGACTTTCATTTACGGCGATGCTTGTCAGTTGTGGTGGGTTTGCTTCGTGGTATTTCGTCCATAAGTGGCAGGCTTGTTGCTTGCTTGCAGGGCTGTAAGAGGCGGCGCAGCACGAATGAAGATGAAAGTTTTTGCCACCGACAGCCACCACTATTGCACTAATATCACTCCGTACAGCACCGGCTGGTAGCGCACGAGACGCTACCGAGAACGGAAACTCCTCGCCCGGGACTACTGCGGCTCGCCGACTCTAAAGCGCGTTCTGTTTGTTTGCGTAAGTTCGAAATGTTTGCACTCGGCGCGTATTAGAAGGTGTAAGGAGCGAGGGGAATGAGTGCGGGATGGCCAGAGAGAAGGGGAGAGGGGGGGACTTGTTTCGTTTACTCTTGGATGTAGGATCTCTGGTTTGACTGGCAAGCAATTGAAGTTTTGGTACGCTTTGGCAATGGGGGAGCGTTAGTGGCAGTGACACTGGCTCATCGTTTTTGGTATGATTATGAATGCATGAATTTAATTTGATAATGAGCCTCGGTCGTTAAGAATCGAAACGACACTCCACACTCGTCACACCGTGTGTGACTTTACTGGCTAGACGAAAAACGGAAAAGAAAAGATAAACAAACACGCACTAACGTACCTCCGGGGATGTGTACGTATAGATTGAAGGTGGATGGGAGACAACGTACGTGTATTTAGTGCGGTAATCCGTGCGACTAAGTAGTGTTGGTGCTATTATTGCGCTAGCAACACTTGATGATGTTGCGCCTGAAGCTGTGCCAAAAAGTCAAGATGGCGAACTGGTTGGTAGTAACGTGACCTCCAAACATTACTGAGCACGCGAGATCTTCATCTGTATCAGTCTGAATGTGGTTTAAAAGCTTTCAAAAGTATTGAAGTCATGCTCTTAACATATCCAGGTGCCGGTAGCAACATTAAAAGATGGTTTCCCGAAACGCTTCGCACTCCGCGTCATTGGCCCATTGTCGAATATGGCAGAAAGCAATATTTCACCTTCCGCGCACCGTTACCGGTGATTTGGACTACATCTCAATTTGCTGATAATTTAGGGTGTTCGGTTCCGATTGTTGCCCGTAGCCAATAACCGCAACCTCCTTTTGCATAGGTTCGGCGAACCTGGTCGGTCGACATTCCGGTTCTTTCCCCAGGCGACCGCACCTATTGGCATTGTGATCGAACAGATATGACACACATCTGGTTGTAGTAATAAATATTCATATTTCTTCTTGAAGGCTTAGATACCTTCACCCTTCGCCCATGCACCAGCCGTAAGATTAACTCTACTGGGAGATTGGGATGGCGAAGGTACAGGGACAGGAAAGACACCAAAGGAAAAAAAAAACACAAAGAGAAAGCATGCCCTGGAATCGCCTCCTCCACTACCCCTCCCACCCCGATTTTTCGTTATCAGCGAGCGCCCGGAACGAATTCCGAAAGGCCGCACGGTACGGTTCGGCTCCGACTGATTTCAATTTTCTGACCAGCCGTCTCCGTTTGTCGAGTCATAAATTTCAATTTTCCAACAAATCTGTGCCGATTCTGGCCCGATTTGCTTCACGGGGCTTGCAAAAAAAAACCCCTTACCGAACTATCCAGGGACGTTCTCAGTTTGGGAAGCTGCTTCCGTTATCGGTCCGCTCTCATCTGCATCAGCGTGAAGGCTTTACGGTGCGCTGGCAAGGGTTTTTTGGGGGAATCGGGCAGATGTGGGAACCCGTTCGGTCGAGTGGTTGCTGATTCGTGCGGTTTTGATTTCCCCTGGTTTGCTGCCGGTGCCGGAGATGATAAATGGGGTGGGCATGGTGGGCCGGAATGGTGACAGAAGCTGGAATAATGGAAAAGAAAGGGGATGTAAAGCGTGACGAGCAGACAGCGGGGCTTGCCGAAATTTGGCCTGATACATCCAAACTCAAGAAAACGCAAATAAAATCAAAGACTTTCCGTTAAAGGTGAGTATTGCTGTACGCATGGGTTATGCGACCGCTGTGGGTTATTGTTGTTTTCACGTTGCACTCAGAATATTTTAAAGATGTTGGGATCGAGTTGGACAAAGCACTGCGAGCACCCACGGAACGGATTAGAGCGGGCTTGTTTTGTTTTCGTTTCTTGTGAACCAGAGAGATAAGTTAAAATAATAGACCCAGTAGTCAGTAGTGGGTTCTTGCAGAGAAAGATGCTACTAAATTCGAATGTGTGTGTCGCCTTCGTTACTCTGTAAGCCGCGTGAGCTGTTCCGATTATCCGTAATTGAGACTTTCAGCTTACGCTGCTGCCGCAATGAGGCTGATATATTTACGACGAGAAATGTTTGTTCAATTACGTTATCCGTAGCCCTTGTTGCCGTTGCACCTGCCGCTATGAAATGATGAGGCTGCTGTTGGCGCGACAACAACGGAAGAAAAAAAAACGCGAAAAAAACACACAAAATCACAAACACACTGCTCCGCACCAGCCCAAGCTCCAGCAAAGCAGGAAGCTTGGTGTAAGAGCAAGGCGAAAAAAATGACATTAGAGGCAGTGTAAATTGAAATCATTAAAATATCGTTTGCATTTAAATGAGATATTATCGATAACGCTGCCTTTACCGGGCTCGCCGACAACAGCAGCAACCCAAGCCGAACGTCACGAGGGTGGATATTCATCAGGTCGTCTCCGGGCGCTGGGCTTATCCTTGGCAACGCTGCATGGCGCTGCACGAAAGCGATCGAGAAATACGCACATCCAATGAGCTGCGCTCGAAGCTGTTATCTGTTCCGCGTAGCACACTTAGGATGTGTATTCTGTTTTTTTAAATTTTGTTCATATTCAATGTCAGTTTCGCTTGGTGGACGCGACCACTAGCTCTGTCCATTGTGGCCATGTATTTGCGTGTCCGCATCGAAACAAGGTAATTGCATTTTGCTAGTGTATTAGATTTGAAACCAAAGCCGTACTTTAAACAGCGCTTCTGCTGCGAAGACGTTGTTGAGAATCGTAACGTCGATGGTTGATTGGGTTGATTTCCAATTCCCGGCAATGTATTTCCGTGTAGCAAATGTATAAGCGTACAACTTGTTCCCATATCGCAAGGGTAAACACCTTCATGTGGGATCGCTTTTTCCCGGTGGAATATGAGCGAAATCAACGGACATTTTGTGTGCGTGTTTTTTTTTCTTCCTTTCGTCCGCATTCCTTTCCACCCACCACAACAATAGTCCCATCTCGCCAAAGGTGTGGTGAGCGCCGAATATGACATGATGGTGTGCTGCCTTGCCCAGGTCCCAGAAGGACCACTCCAATTCTAAGGGCAGCATTAGGGAGGACCCTTTTACGGGGTTTCATTACCAGGTGTATTGTACTTGTTTGGCACACATTTATTGGTGTGTGCGCGTATGTGTGTGTGTGGCGACATTTCTTTGAACTTTCGAGCGAATGGTTCGCATCAGCGAGAGCGAGAGTGAGATCTAAAACCCTGACAGCTAAAGTGGTTATTTTGAAGGTTTGGCCAGAGTTTTGAAAGTTGCTTGCACTTAAAGGAATCTGTCACCGTTTGCCAAGCGAATGACACACTTGACAGGTAGTGCCGGCTGTGTACTAATATTTGTTGTTTAGCGCAGCAAAGTGACACAACACATCAGACAGCGCGCGAGAGTCCTGAAACTATTATGGTAGGAAGCTTTGAAGTGAGCAATCTTTAAGTTACGGACTGTTGATGGGACCCTTGTTTCCGGTATGCTTACAGTCTCCCTCCTCCTTTCCTCCTACACTCCTTTTTATCTCGCCCAAACCCGATGAATGATGAATTAAAGAAATGGTGCGTTTTTCGTGTTCGGTCTTCAACTTCGACTCCCCACTGGTCGGCGTGGCACCGAAATGAGCGCTCAATGCGACTGGCTGCCGGTAATGGTAGTGACAGATTTTTATCCTCCACTTTCTCCTGTTACTTCCGCTCTCACTCCTCTTCCCTCTTTCTTTCCATCCCCGTTTCATGCATTGCTTCACGCTTGGTCGGGCTCAATTTGTGGTTGCCGGATTGTCATGCGGTTCACCACCTTACGGGTATCGAACTTCTTACCATTACCCCAAGTTTACCCACCTCTCCCCTTTCCACACAATTCTCCCCGATTCTCTTACTTCCCACCGTGTAAGGTGTCAGGTCAGGTCGACCGAAGTATCAAAACCGTTTTCGGGGCTGATTGGTACGCCCGCTTCTAGGACTGCTGATGAGATGCAATGCCGACCGACGTTATTTTGCAGCCGCGATGAATTAGGCAGCACAGAGTGCTCGAGAAGGCAAGCCAGCGGAGGGTGAGTCCAGTAGCCAGGCCACGAAAAACAGCTTTTCTGCCCTGCTAATGACATCGATGACTGACACGCGATGGTTTTCCCATTTTGCAAATGTCGAAGAAAATTGCACTGTCGGTTCGGGTGAGAAATTTCATTAATCTTCATAAAATGCCCAGCACCGAACAACCCACCGTGCCGGGGCCCGGGCTACCCACCATTCGGGTTTTGTTCTTTGTGCGTGGGTGTGTGTGTGTGTGGTTCTTACTCTTCTTCTTCGTTCCGTTCACGGTGCCCGTGCGTCCGGCACGTAAGCCCGGTTCCACGGGACGGGGTCAATGCCGGCCGGACCAGCAAAACAGTGGCAGTAAATGAGTGTTGCCGCGTGGAAGTGTAAGGAAATGGGCGGCGAAGTTGCGCTAAGACGGATTTGATATGACTTAATGGCTTGTTTCGCCGGGTTCGGCGAGTGTTATTTTTATTTTCTGCGTTGCTTTCCCTCCATGAAACAAACATAAAACTATCCCCCCGAGTAATGAGACGACTTGGCGCGTGTGATGCAGGAATGCGAAGCACGTCACGGGTATGTGTGACAGTCCCGTCCCGCAGCCTTATGACAAGTAGCCAGGTGGCAAACGTACCGAACCCATCTAACTGAGCCGTCTTAAAGATGGCGGCAGCGGACTGGAGATTGTGCCCGCTAAGCTGCGCGGCTTAGTGTCCGGGCTGGCGATGCTTTCCCTTTTATTGTATGCATACCAATAGGGTGCAGATTTGCGGTCCCTTAATACTTTGCGTGACGATAAAGAATGGTGAGACTTACTGCCTTTTCTGCTGATAAGCTACACGCTTCCAACACGAGCAAATCAATGCTGTGCTCGGTTCTGGGCTGAGTGCAACGTTTCGCGCTGAACGGGGTTCCCTTGTCTAAATTGTTTGCGCTGTTGGTATGATTAGATTTTTGTTAATACAACATAGGCATGTCGACTGCTTCAGCTGCTTGCTCATGAGAAACCAGCGGAACATCCCCGTCAACTATTGGGGAAGTTTGCCAGCATCTTCATACCGAAGTGCCACTGTTTGCCTGCGCTGTTCGAGAGCTGTTGTCTATTAAAACTAAAATTGCTTTAAAGCAACCGATCCGAGCCGAGCCGCTCGATAAGGCAAGACAACCGAACGGAAGGAGGCACAAATAGTGGAATTTGTTTGCCCAAACGACCCAACAAACATGCCGATACACAAACACACCGGCAGGAGCAAACAGAGTGTGAGTGTCTACTTTCGCCGTTGCGGTATCTTTGGGGTTTTCATAGGAAAAGGTGTCAAAAGTGAGGTTAGTTTCATTCTTTTTTGTTTGATGATTAAATACCGTCACTAGCGCAAGAGATGGTATAGTTCATGCTTCGTTTCTCAACTCGATATGATATAAATGTGCAAGATGTTTGACAACAGTTGCGTATGTCAAATGCGTCACAATGGCGGACGGATCTCAATGTCGACGAGTTTGACACACTTGGTTAAAGAGGGATTCGGCCCGGCTGGTTGTTTAACAAATACTTAACTGGCCATGCTACTTACGTTGCCATTTGCCGTGCTGGTTGACACTTTGCTGCCAGCGACTTGCAATTATCCTTCCTCGAACGCTTAAACTTTCCACCACCTGTCAAACCACATTCCGCTTGCTGTATGTTGATTCGAAGCTTTTTCGCAAAGAAGATGGTTCATGGCTTCCCGAACGCTACACCTCCGGTTTGTACCACTTAAGTGTTAGCTTCGGCAAGTGGTGCGTAGTGGCAAAAGGAAGGTCAAAGTTAGTTCCACATTCGTCCCGGCACCTCACACACAAACGCACACAACATCTACCATGCTCCTTTGTTGTCACAACATTTTGCGCTAACCGGCTCTTTGAACACGGCCTAATCTTGTCTGCTACGGCACGGTACGTGCAGGTGGTAAAGCGTTGAGTGTATTAACCTGCTGTTTATATATCGTGTCGATTCTACCCACCATTTAGCACGAGGCACAAAACAAACGAAATTGTAACCAGCACGGTAGCGCAGCGAAGTAACGCCGGTGTTTATGTGTGTGTGCGGGTGTGAAAGGCCGGGAGATGGTTTTGCTAATTTACTCGCACACAGTACTGCTCCGAAGGTACCATTTGTCAATGAGTCGAAGGATTTGGGCTTTTCGAGAGCAGATTGAGCGGTACAGCGGTAGTGTGGGTGGAATTTAATTGCAATCATTATGAGACGCAGTGTTGATAACAAACAAACAAGCGAGTAAACAGTACATAATTGTGGTGGTAGCTAAACAAATAAAACACTTACCCACATTCTATGTTAAGTGGAGGTGAGCCTAGTGAACGATTTCGTTCAGCCGTGATAGTTACTGGCTAAGCGTATGCGTACATTAGTGTCACTCCGCAGGACAACAGCTTTGACAAGGCTACTGTGTTTACAACTGTACTAATGTGACGTTTAGTAAACAATTAGCGTTTGACAGGAGATTGTTTACCATGTGGTTTGCAATAGTGTTTACCTTTCTGTTTACGACTATCGCAGGGTAGAGCGTTTTCTGTGCTCCAATGAAGCACACTTACTTTAAACCGATTAACACAGTGATTTTACTTGAGCTTTCCGTTTTGACGAAAAGCAAAACAAACGTATTTTTTAATAGATAGAAAAAATGCTTGCAAGGTAACGACCATACAACGCAGAAATGCTTCGTGAAATGGCAGATGAGTATCCCTTTTTTTCCTTTTTTTCTCTTCTCCTCCCCATCTCTGGTGTTGTCTGTTCTCGTATTTCCGACACCGTTTCACGGCAAACACTTCAGCCACCGTTACGGATGTCCTCGAGGGGTTTCATTTTATGCGTATAACTTCCATCGCAATGGGTCGCGGGTTTTTTTTGTTGCTATGGTGGGTTGGGGAAGTGTGATTTTAACCCCTTCGAATCCACTTAACAGCGACACCTATTGTTCTGCGAGTTCTTTTTTTTTGTTCACCGACTACTAAACGATGAAAGGGTAGAAAAGTGGAAGAAAGTGCAAGAGTTTGGGAACACAGAAAAAAGGGGATCTGGGCAGTTAAATTGTGTGCATAAGAATCAAGGATAAAGATGGATGTATAAAGAAAGAGAGAGAGAGAGATAGCGAGTGTGAGAGGTGAAAAATATATCGAAAGAATGAAATGTGTAGGCAAAGTGGTAAATGAAAAAAAATAAAATCCCGTCGAAATTGTCTTCTGCGTCATGGAACGGCTAACTTCCTGGCGTGTGTTTTTTTTTGACGGTACAGGAAGCCAACTTTTTTGTTTGTTTGCATTAATGTGCAGTATCGTATAGGGAGCAACACATTCAGGATAATATGTTGTCTTGTTTTTGTTATTGGGTTCAACTGCGATGAGAAAGCAATAATTAAAATGAAAGGCGGCGAGTTTTCTTTCCTTCTCTTCCTTAGCTGGTCGTTTTCACGATTTGTTGTTTTTGCTAAAACAGCCCCGTCGCAGGACGTCTTGTCTCTTTGAAGCGCACCGGAAGTTGCGAGAAGGTGAACAAATGGGAGTGAAAGGAAAAAGAAAAAAAAAACAGCATCCAATCACCCAACAGTCGGAAGCGACCCGTCCTCCAGGAAAAAAAGGGATCTCGATTAAAGCACACTCAAGTACGCAAAACAATGAATCACGACAAGTGTCAGGAATCTCCGGGATGCGGTCACCCGGCGCACAACAATCACCGGCACACTGTGGCGTGTTTGTCTCGAGCGGAAGAAATTAGGGCCAGCGTCTTGGAAGGCTCACCAAAAAAAAAAAAAAAATACAACAGCAAAAAAAAAAGGTTACGACACCAGTTTGATGTTGGTAATGAAAAAACAAGCCAAGCAACACAAAGAAAAGTTTAAAACAACATATTAATTAAAGGTACTTCCGCTTAAATCACGCACAATCTTTTACCGTTGGCTGCTGACGCCCATCACATCGCTGCCGGCGATGTGTACTGCCGGGATACTGCGTCTTGCGAATGCGCTTCTTCACAGGATTGGTAAGGCGACATCCCTTTCAAGGATTTCCTTAGGCGCGAAACCTCAAAAAGAACGTAAACGTCTCATTTGTGTTAGGGTAGATTGTGCTGCCCATGTTCCGCGTGGTTTGGCTTCCGGGTGTTTTTTTTCTTCTTCTCGTTTAAGTAGATGTGTCTCTTCTCATACCTATCTGTCCCCTACTGCAGCTCCGTGACGCTTTTGTTACGCTGCCGGGGGGAACGATTACAGCCGTCCAGCAAACCCCTTTTTTTCGCGCAGGCAAGACACAAGAACACCGGTGTAGTACACGCGGTTAAACACGTGAAATGGATGAGGTTAATTTTGCCCGACAAACGAACAGTAACGGGCTCGTACGCGCCCGAGATAGCACAAAACCCGGCTACCCGGAGGCTGTGCAAGAGGGACTAACAGCTCCGGCCAGGCGCCGGTTGAGTGTTGCATATAATTTTTAATTTATATATCTTCATCTTAACAACATGGAAGGCGGTGTTTGGAGCAGGCACGGCTTATCAGGCGACGGCCTTCGGTGCGCTGCTTGTGTCTTACCAACCCGCCAACTAGCCGTACGACGTCCGGTTGTGTCGCTGTGCGACAGGAGCACGCTTCCGGTGGTGTTTGCTGGAATGCCTTCCGCAAGGATTTGTGTGGCAGCGTTATGGTGCGGTTAGTGGTAGTTTATGAAACTGATAGAATCGCATCCAAGCGCTTCTGGCACCCAAGGAACAAACAGTCCGTCCGCCATGTTTGTTTGGATGACGGGAGAGGATATGGGATGGATAATAAGAGTTAAAACTCGGCTGGTATTCCAAATCGGTTGATGATGATTGCTGTACCCCTTTGTGGCCCACTAGTAGACCAGTTTAAGAATAATGGGTGCCGAGATAAACGGTGTTCCAGCGAAAATTCAGCGAGTAACGATAAAGTGACATTAAAGGTGAGTAAAGTTAGCCGGAACAGAACCCAATTACGGGTGCGGTAAGCGTGAAGAAGTTTCCTGTTTGTTTGTCTGCTACACTGCTTATAGTGCCCGCGAACACTTGGGTGTACTTATTTTATTCCAATATCCTCCAAAAATTTCTCGTGACCTTGTCTATGCACTTGGCAGATAAAATCCCAGTTGCGGAGAGTTGCGCTTATTTTTGTTGGGCTACCGTGTTTTACCACATTTTGCCATCACACCACAGACCTAGTTTGCAAATCAGTTATTACGCACACCTTCAGGATATTTGTCGTGAAACGAAAATAGACCACCCAACTTGGCGAGTGTCAAATCCAACATTGTGGAGTGGAGTCGCGCTGTTGATGTGTACAAAGTTGCTGACGTTGAGTGATGAGATGCGTGTTGCTGCACGAAATAAAAACACGGTAAAATAGAATAGATTTTTTGGACATTCGCAGCGGCGCACACTTTAAAGTTCGTTGCGTGTATAAGGTCGTCGGGCGTGCAAGATAAGCTGACAGGCTAATTGTCTTGCGGAACTCCGGTATTCTTGGGCGCGCTAAATTGAGATAACTAGTTTTGCAAAACTTTTCCTAATCGATGAATCAATCAGCCAGCGCACTGGCCGGGAGTTTGCTGCAAATGCACGGTGTTGACAATTGGAAGTCATGCACAGTACAGTGCAGGTAGTGCACGTGCGATAAGTCGGCGAGGAAACTGGTGCGCTAGCGAAATGGCGCCGGTGAGTGACAGTCTTTCACCGGTACCTGTCAACCGGCCGGGCAACCATAGCACGACGGTACGATTCTCTTCTGCGGATTGTGCACCATAAATCCGAACACCATCATGGTGCGAAAGTCTGCAAATGTCATCCAACAAAATGGTGACGGACGATGGGCGATTCACGTGATTCGTGGGGTTTCACCAAGGAAGCATGCAAAAAGGGCAAGCACACGTGTCGCTTTTGATGTGTGGGTGTGTGTGTCGGTGTTTGTGTGTGCCAGGCAGGTTTTTGCTGCACATATTCGCACTTACACACACACATACAGGGCGGGAGGAGGGGGTTGTCACGGGTTGCTGCCCGTGCTACGTGTGCACCGGCTAAGCGGCAACGTGTTGAAAGGATAATTTATGATGTGAACTCGATGGCCTCGACCCTCTCGAAACTTTGCCCATGCCCCCGGGTCCGGTGTTGCACAAACGTGTGGGATTCGACCCGAAAAACAAAGACCAGATTCGGATATGTACAAAAAAATATAGTAGTGGGTAGAGAAATGAAAAGGAACAAAGGCACGTGGAGTAAAATACTTCTGCAATGGCGACGTCCAACGGTGTTGCCAACGTGCCCGGCCTAGAGATGGTAGCTGTCCGGCGTGTGAGTGTGTGAACACCCTCGTCCCCGGGCACCGGTCGTCCACTGCAGGGGTCAGCTAATTACGCCACGGAAAAACGAGCTCATTTTCTGGTTGCCGGCGCTTGCCGACGGACCGTGTTAGCAGCTGTCAGGTTCCGGTGTACGGTCGTGTGTGCATGAAGCGAACAAGGTGGTAGAAGGTGGAAACACAGCAACAACAACAACAAAAAAATCGCCTCGCATTTAAACAAAGAAACCCGGGGTATGGAAACCGAGGCTTGCTCCTGAGTGAACGGCGCGCTGTGGATCCGCTGGAAAAGGCACCGTGACAGCGGCACCCTCATTAATTAGCGGATTAAGTGATCACATACTGCCCGGGTTCCTGTTTCGGTGACACACACATACACACACACACACACACGGTTGGTACGGTTGCACACTTGTTGCCCAAACGTGAGCTACCGGGCATTGGTGACCGAAACCGAAAACTGGACGACCGGATTTTGCTGTTCGCGTGGGTGGTCAAATAGCATCATTAATAGGCCATTAAACATGCTGACGGAGGTGTTGAGGGTTGACCGTATCCAGGCGCTGCATATTCTTACAGTCCAAACCTCCCACACCCAATCTCAACCGTCCCACGCGACACTTTGCGGTGTAATAAAAGAGGGCGACTTTTTCAATTCTTTTGCACCAGCGTGGCAGACCACGGCCAGCCGCAACCAGGTGGATATGGTTGGTGCTTATGGTTTTCCCGGAGCCTTCTGTCCGCGTGTATCCCACACGCGGCACTGGGGTGGGACGAGTTAGTGTACGAGCAGCGGCAACCATATGCATTTATTGCTTGATGAGGCGGATGCGATGAGGTGAACAACAATCGTCATCTTGTCGGACGTCATACATCGTACAGCCGATTGTTCGTTTTCCGACCGGACCGGTGTCCGGTTTGATGGTTTGGTTAATTGTGTGTACTTAATCGTGTACTTCTCATGCGTAGTCATCGTTCATCAGGTGTCTTCAGTGTTTTGGATTCTTCTTACTCTTGGTACCCTTCAGTATCTGTATCAGGAATTAGAGCATTAGAAGGTCCTGAGAATGTTCTCACGAATATCTCGCAAGTTTAGAAGAGTTGAAGGAGATACTCTGGATAACCTTAGCATCCACTCTGAAAGTTAGAAAAGCGTTTCAGTGTAGGAGTTAGCGTTTAGTTGTAGGATTTTGAAGGCACCAAGAAATGTGAGGTCGAAGA
>STHB01007380.1:0-15148 GCA_018908115.1 Anopheles rivulorum | reverse complement strand
GTCGGCGCGGGCGAAAGTGTACCCCTCTTGGGCGGGCGCATATATAAGGCGATTTCGTCGCTGAAAGACATTTTTATTTCCATTTGCCCCTTTTTATCTGCACCGGGGGATGGGTGTGGAAGGTGTGGGGGGAAATGTTTATTGGGATTTGGGGTGGGTTGGCGTACAAATCAAGCCCGAAGCCAGAATGGGTTCGCTCCTCCCGGTACGGATTCCGTGGATGTGATGGAATTTCTCGTCGGCCGCTCTTTTCACTGTTGCTTGCCCTTTTTTGGATTGTGACTCTCCATTGCCAACCTTCCTTGCCTCTCCCCTCCCCCCCCTAGGCCAGTCCGCACACAAGTCCATCCATCCATCTGTCCCAAAGTGATTTTCCCATGTTTTTTTTTTCTTTTGCATACAAAAAGGACATTCGAAGGAGAGTGGATGGGGAAAATGGGGAAGAGGAAGGAAAGGGTAGGGAATGGGTTTGGGAAAGCCGATTTTCCCGAAAGCCAAATTCCATGGTACGGGAATGATGAAAATAATGATAACAGTTGTGTATTGATGTGATGAAGACATTTCAAGTTCGGATGCCGCATGCTTTGACGGCCCCAAAAACCGAAAGGGTACGAAACATGGTGGTCGAAATGCAAAGCAAACATACATGGGCACAAACACAGGCACACACAAAAGAGGAGCAAAAAAAAAAGGTTCCCAATACATACAGTGCTTGATGTCTTTGACATGTTTTTGAACTCTTTCGAACTATCTGACCCGATGGAGTGCCCCGGCCAAACACAGGCGACCCCTTTTGTCGCCCCGTCGACATTCAGTACTGCTGAAGGATTGTTATATTGGACTGATTCGTTCCCCCCCCCCCCCCCCTTTCTTTTATTTCTTTGCTTCAGTCGAAAACAACTCCTTGCGCTCCACTTTGGCCCGATTTATCCAACCGATCCAACGGTACAAAGACTAAGGCGGATGGAAAACATGGCGGACGAGGAGTGTAAGCCAAATAAATTGGCTTCCCCAAAAAAGGAGCTGAACTTTTGACAGCGAAAAGGACGTGAACCGAACAAATAGATGGACGAAAATAAACTGTTCGGAAGGTTGTTGTTTTGTTTTTTTTCTCTTTATTTTTCTGTTACTTTCTCTTTCAATCTTGCTTCCCCAGGTTTTCCTCCCCCATATTCTTGGGACGCCCAGTTCCGTTATGTTGCCACGCGTTATATGGTATTAGTTGGCATTTGTTGTGCGAATGGCAAATGAAATGATTCACTTCAACACCCCGGCATTATGTGGGAAGCTTGGAAAGGTTCATTGTTTGGTTTTGCCATTAAACAATACAAAGCGAGTTAGAGAAATGGGGCTTTCCGAACCTGTTACATTTGTGGTCGTAATTATAGCTATGTAGATTTTGACCGCTAATAATTCATTCAGATAAAGCGAAGTTATTGTCATTTAATTTGTTTAACTGACCAATTTTATCTAAAATCATTTTGAAGTAAGTATTTCTTATAACACAATCATTAAAATGGTACGTAATAAAATTAGTAATAATGCCCAAACTCAACTAGAAATCTCCTTTTTTGACGAAGATTTCTACAAGAATAATTATTTTTCGAATCCTTTCCGCTGAAAACGATTTTGTTTAAAAACGCATTTTTTTGGACCCACGGACGAAAAGCGACCTGCACTGTATTTAATTTGTGTGTAACAGGCGAGCATCCAAATGAGGAGATAGATCTGTCCTGTTCTAAACGACGAATGATCATTATAGTCGATCTTAGTAACAGGAGAGCATCCAAGTATGGCGGTGCTGTTAATCAAATTAATAATCTCAGTGTGTGAAAGAGACATAACTCTGTCAGCTCTCTCTCTCTCTCTCTCTCTTTCTTTCTCTCTTTCGTTCTCGTTGTCTCTAGTACTAAGTACATCTATGAAATATTTCGTCGTTTAGAACAGGACGAACATAACAGATGGCTGTGGTGCATCGTTCTAATTTGGCTGCTCTCCTGTTATTATGAATGAATTTATTGATCATTCGTCGTTTAGACGGAACAGGACATAGAAAACATGGCTATGTTGCTGTTTCCTCATTTGAAAGCTTTCCTGTGACAATAAAATAAGAAACAGTGCATTTCGTAAGTCGCCCGAGAATTCTAAAACTTGGTTTCTATTCGGAGTTGCTCACGCGCGAAGTTGAAAAAGCCCTTTTTTCAGAGGACAAGGATCAAAAACTTTTTTTTTTAAATATATATTAAAGAAGATTTTGAGTTGAGTTGAGTCAATGTACTCTTTAATAAAATTTTTTACTTATTTTTCGTCTGTTTTGGGATTTTTGTTTAAAGACATATTTTTTTCAAGTGTTTTTTTATTACTATCGTGTTTGAATGTACAATAGAATAAAAGTTTAACTTACATTGAAATCGAGCATTAACTTCTTAAATAAATCAAACTGTTAAAATTGGTGTTAAACATGTGAATTATGTAAAAACAATTTAATCACCCTGTTTGTCTTACCAAAAAAGCTGATTTATCGCTGTATTTTATGAACAATTTCTAGCACCGAATGAGCTTTTAAGCAACACAATTTTATACTATTAACAGAATGCTATTTTTTGTGCAGACCATTACAAATATTAGACTATTAAAACTGTGGTACCGGAATAGTAAATCTTCTCTAACCGGACCATTTTGCTCAATAAATTAGGTATACAAAAATCTGCGTAAAAATGTTAAAACTCCAAATTTTACAATAAAACTAAAATCAATACACAAGGCAACTACTAGCTCATGCAGCACTTGCGTGGGTAAATAAAATAAACAAAAAAAAAAACACTTACAAAGAGATTCGATTACATTTTACCTTCTATACGGTTTGACGGTTCGTGCTAAATTTGGTCGAAAAAAGTACATCCAAAATATGCATTTGCATTTTGTGCAGCTTTAGATAGAACAACAACAACAAAAAATATTACCACCATCATTTAAGCACCATAAATCCATTTTTCTCATTTCACTTTTATATTGCTATGTGCATTTTCAGCTACAAACAACAAAGGCAAGCAGCTTCATTCCGTAAAGCTTTCCCATTTGTTGCGATCTACCCTGTGTGGCTTCGTTGGCCAGGGATTCGGGATTTTTTTTTGTTTTTTGTTCTTTACCACCCGTAACCGTAAACCACAAACCGGGCCTAAAATGCAATTATTATACCCCAACGAATCCGATAGCCGATTGTTTAAACACCGTCCAGCCGACTTACTCCAACAACAAAAAAAAACAAAATAAAAAACAATCCCCCCCCCCCCCCCCCTCGATGCCATAATAATTCACAACGAAGTTTAAATGAAAATCAACACAAACACAACAACGACGGCGACGACGACGAACACCAAACAAATAAAACAAAAAAATCCAACAGTCTTTTACCATCGTAAATCCGCTTCCATCGAGTTTGTGTGCCCAATATCTGCGACATTTTGCCAAAACGGGGCCCGAAACCGAAGACTGGGCGCTCAGCCACCCCCCACCCCTCCCAAAAAAGACCCCGTTTTGCAGCAAATGAAAACCATAATCCACCGATTGCCGAAAGGCAAATGGCAAATCACGGTGCAACAATCAGTACCGATGTGGGGAGTGAGGGAACTGGTGGGGTTCGAACCCCGGAAACAGGAAACCAACACACACACACCGAAAACAACAAAACCACATCAATATATCCGTCACAGGAGAGAGAGAGAGAGAGAGAGAGAGCGGCCACCGTCGGAATGTCAAGCGAAGCGGAAGGAAACAAACAAGTAATACGCCATCCTGGCGTTACGCTTCAAATTGCAAACGAGACCAAAGTAAATAAACGAATGATGGAGACAGCGCAACGGCCACCTTCCCCCCCCCCCCTTCTCATCCCCTCGTGATCGGTGATGGATGGGGCAATTTTCACAAAAATACTAAAACCACCACACGCCGGCATGTACCTTTTGCGATCCCGCGATCGGTCACGTTTTGCAAAACCCTTTTTGTTCCCACCAACGGCAGCAGGATTTTCCGTGACAGAAAAGTGGCTATGCAAACAAAGCCTGCATTTTTAACCAAATTTCCAAGTACGGGGCGTGCTACGAATATCCGCACATGGTAGGTTATTCGGAGGTTGGTGGAATCGACGATGAAACGGGTTACGCACCCAGAGTGTCGTGCCGTGCTGTCCGAGCGTATCGGTGTGTGCGTGCGTATTGGTTGTTTTATTATCCTTTTTTTCGTATTCATTTTCCTGGTGTGTTATTTTTTTGTTTTTTAAGTTGACAGGTATTTCTCTTAGCCACTGATGCAGGGTGACAGGTGTTTCTCCGCCAGAAACTAGGCGTCGGTTGACGACTGACGAGGAACAACAAAAAAAGACACACATACACAATAGCAACAATTGGGACAAATGCACCGCTCTGCTCGATTCATCATCTGATTGTTCAATCAATTCCAATGTCGAGTATCCTGTGGGGAGGTGCACTTTGGGAGTGCGGACCGATCGACAGCTCGACCGACCCGCGGCACAGCACAGCTGCTGCTGCGTGTGACGGATTAATAGTACGCACGGTACACATCACGGTTGCCACGGCAAGATTGGGCGAAATAGGCGAAGTTCCACGTGAAGATAACAGTCATTCGTGCGTCTGTCTGCGATCGAGCAAATGGGCGAAATGGGCCCACTAACAACAACAACAAAAAAAAACCATCCCCCCCCCCCCCTCACATGCACCTCATCACGATGAAGTGTGAAACTTCATAATACCGTGCGAAATATCGTCCGGCTGGCCAAAAAACGAAAAAAAACCAGCTCGAAACGTGCTGTCACACGCATCACACCGTCACACTGGTGGGAAAATTCTTAACAGCGTGGCCCTAAATTTATTCCATGAATTTTAAACAATACCGGAAAACGAGAGAGAGAGAGAGAGAGAGAGAGAGAGAAAGAGAGAGAGAGAGAGAGAGAGAGAGCGCTAGATAAATGGTTAAGAACAAACACCGGACAAAAGCGTCGAAATCGGTTGACGAGTTATTAGCATTCCGTGACGGAATGGTACCGCCAACACGGCCAACATAGGAATGTCTCGTTCAGCAGGTGTATGTGTGTGTGTGTACGTTTTTTGTTTTTGGTTTTTCATTTTACAATTTGTCCGAATGTTTCAATGGACAGTTTTTCGACATGGTACAGATCTGTGCGAAACTTTCGCACCGTTCAATCCCTGATGGCATGATTAAATGAAACATCAGTTTAACAGGTTCTGGTGGGAAGAATTGACCAAAAAAAAAAACATCGCGAAAAGTCGTGCGAGTATTATTGTTTAGTGATACGAGGCGCGCCTTTCCATCACAATTGGGAAGATTTGTTGTTACAGCAGCTTTTCCATCGTTAAAAGATTGATCTAACATTGATGTGCACTGCAGCATTGTGGATGATACAATGGACAAAATAGTAAGGCAAGTAACATTGGTTACTGAGTGTTCAATTGTATGTGTCGACCTTCTGTCCTTGGAAGCTTTCAGAACCGTTTGATACTTGATCTTGATAGTTTCATTATGATTTTTAGTCATTCTAAACAGCATGCCCAGTAAAAACATCTTCAAAGCGATTTACTTTAACTATTAAAAATAAAATACCTCTCAGCTCTATAGTGTATCTTGCAGTTTTTCTATACCAGTTGAATTCTTTGCATTGGAAGCTCAAATAACGCTTTTGATTGTTTCATGATGATGATAAGAAGTGAAACCACATATTCCCGCACAGGTTTCACGAAGACGAAAAAGTATAAATTTCATATCCACATCCACGACTAATTGGTCGAAAACTAGTAAGCTGCCCTTGAAAGCAATCTGTTCCTCCAAATAATAAGACTTCCAATCGAAACCAATCTCAAGACTCTTTTTTAAGCGACTCACGATCGACTATTACATTTTGTGTTAATCAATATTAAGTCCATAAGGATCAAATGAAGGTAAACTTTTGTTTTCTAGGTGAATATTAAGATTCTATGGAGTTTGTGTCTAAAGATCAATTATTCTTTTGTAAGAAAAATATGAAGAGACGGTAAAATGCGGGCTCTTTAATCTCATTTCAACGTTGAAACACAAGAATTCACATCCGTAAAATTCCAACTCGAATAGAGAAATTGTGCTCTCGACTCGATGAAAATTGATTTCCAATTTGTTAACATAGTAAAGCAACGCTTTGTTATTCCAGTTAAAATACAGCTGCTTTTATAACAGTATAAAGCTGCAAGTCTATACTACAAACATATCACATCGGTTTCTTTTAATCGATTTGCGATCGTTCGAAACAGAGGTAAGATCTGTTTATTGTTATAACAACGAATGTAACGCCATATTCAACACGTCGCTGGATATTTTAAAGTTCATTATTGTATCAAAATTAATTTAAATCAAACCACATAAACGAGTATATTTCTAAGCAATGAATATTTAAACCAAAATCCAAAATGGACTGTGAATTGAACTGGAAATGTTTACGCTTTATTCTTCATCGATTGCACGTTTTCATCGATTGCAAAAGCGATAGAAATGTGTTAATTTTAGAACGTTTTATTCGCAACCGTACTTTCATTAAAACACGCACGCTAGAAAACGCACACTTCACCACTTGACAACGCTGTTCAAGAAAAGCATCCATAAAATAGTAATATAATTCGTTTGACACTTCACTCACCTGCCAATAGTAATTTAATTGTGTGCACCAGACCAATCACCACCGCTTCGGGACGCTTCATCATAAAGATAAATCCCATCAATTAAAAGCAGTCAAATAATTTACGACTGTCAGCGACGCCATCCAAAACATTCCAACCCCATCGGGCGTGATGGTAGATGGACAGCAACCAAAAACAAAAAAAAAAAACAACAAGAACTTGCCTCTCCCACTGTAATGCTCGTTTGGGTTTGGTGATTGGATGCACCAGTCCCGTGGTCATCGGATAGTGATGATAAACCAGCCACCAAGAAATGCCGCTCGTTGCAGTGCCGCCACAGTTTCGTTCACCAAGCGCATCGAAATTAACAAAATGAGACAAACATGAAAATGGTACGCATTCACGCGGGTGCCAGGTGAATGGGGAGTGCATTCCACCCTCGTTCACCACCCGATCCGAGTGATGACAGTCTCCCGCCGGGAGTCAATTAACGAAATTTAAAACATCATAAAATTGAAGCTTTATTAGCCTCCTTTTTGTTTTCTTTTTGCTTTGCCACACATAAAATCCGGCCACAGCCAGCAATCCGGAGTGGGTTTATTGTGTGCGCCGCACCATATCTTCGCAGCCACCTCAAACGTGGCACACACACACACACACACAATCAGTGCCACAAAAATGCTTGCCTTTTATGATTTCTACCTGGTCGCTTTGTTTCGTTTCATTTTTCTGGCGCGTGATTTCGTTCGAGTGGATTGACCCTTTTTAGAGGGCTCAGGGTTCAGCTTCCACCTTTTGGACGAATCCGCGCCCGGTCACGATTGAATAGAACTTTGTAAGTAATTATAAATGTTCCTAAAATTCCTTCATATCAGCAGAAACCCTTTTTCGTGCTGGGTTGCGTATTCCAATCGCTTGCCAACCTTCTCGACCGCCGTTTGCTGACTTGTTAATTCATCGCTTCGGATTAGCAAAACGATCCGAGCTTTTTAGGGATGGATCAACTCCTTTCCTGCCAGCCACGTGTCTCAACATCGAGCGTAAAACTGTTTTGATTGAGGTACGCCTTATAGCGTTCGCTTATAGCCAGCCAGCCAGCCAGCCACCCAGCCAATGCTCTGAGGTTTGTGGTTGATTTCGTTTCGCAATTTCACACGCGCGTTTTCGCTTTCATTCATCATGCCTGTGTGGTGTGCCCGTCGGTCTGGCAGGCATCGCAAGCCCGCGTCTGGAGGTGATGCTACCAATTTAGCTTTTAATTTCTTGTCTACAAATTTGACGTTCGTCTTGTTCGTTGCAGAGGAATCGACCCAGCCACACCGGTTTTGACCCTCCCAACCTGACCCTCGGTCTCGGTCAATTTGCCGTCAAAAGCCGTCAAACAAGAAGTGAAGATGATTAAGTCGTGGCACCGCTAATGAGATGAGCGGTTCAGGTTGAAAGGTATGTTTGTGCGAGCACGGTTTGGGAAGAAATTTGCAGCAAGAAACGCGGAACTGACCGATCGATACGGCGACTGGACGCGTCTGAAACGATGATTCAAGCCGACAGCCACCGGCCAGACATTTCTTGGATCGCTCCGCCGATTATCGCCCCTTTTGACTTGTGGCGTGAACTAAATCTGACAAATGCGCACCAAAACGATTCCACCCGGGCCGTCCATCAAACTGTGGCCCATCATCCCGTCAGTCGTGTTATTTTTTGTTTTTGTTTTCGCCCTGGATAATCCGTCCGAAACCATCCGAACATCATCTTCATCAGCAAGTGAATATCGCATCGTGGCAGGAACTTCTTGCAGAGGTGCCTAGTACAACCGGTAAGACTCCAACTTATAATATCGAGAAACTGGCCCCGTACGTGCCTGCTGTATCGAAGCATGTTTGAGGTGACGAAATCCACACCACTATCAAAGTGTTGTTAAAACCCCGACAAGAATTGTTCGCCTTTGATGATTACCATAAAGATGTTCATCACAATGGCACTCAAAACTTCCAGCTTACAGCCCGTTCGTTTGCATTACTCCTTTCGATTAAGCGCTACCATTTCAATCCAATAATCGTAAACTTCGTTCGCACTTTTGAGATGTCTTTTGGAAAGTTTTTCGGAACGAGCACGTCCAATACTTGTTGTACCTTTGTCCTGTGCTGCCGTCATGTTACACTCGACTCGAACCAAACATCAAACACATCTCGACGAGACTTTAACGCACGAGTTGGAGCGTGATGAGTGCTGAACAAAATAAAAAAAGCACATTAAACTGCGAACCAACGAAAAAACTTTACCACCGCTGTGATGCACCTCAAATGGGCCGTGCAAAATTACCACCAACTAGCACTGGTGGCGCGTTCAACCGACGCAAAACATGACGGTATGGTTGGAAAATGCATCGTTTCGTTTTCGCTTTTCCATAGCACATGCCTTTTTTTTCTCGCTTCTTTTTCACCGTCATACGGCTTCGAAGTGGCACTCCGGACAAAAGTGTACTTCATTATTGTACCGGAGACACCGGGTTCGAGTGTGGTAGGATTTCGCGCAACGAACATAACATAAACCTGCTGCTGCGATGGAGTTGCACCCTGTCCCCGTGCACCGTGACTGTGTAATTAAATTGATAAAAATCATTTCAGCAAAATCCACACGACCCCAAAACAGCACTGGTGCACCGGTGATGGCTTTGGAGGTTAGTGAAAGGCGGTGTGAACGTAAAGCATAATTTATTGCACGATGTGTGGATGTGCCACATGAGGTGTGTTTGCTAAGTGGAACCATTTTCATTGCAATGAAGCCGAAGATCAAGTATCGCAACGGCGTTAGATCGTACGGTGCACGAGTGATTTACTATCAATATACAGCACACTTATGGTTAAGTCTACTCGTGCGTACTACATTCAACAGTACTAAGTCCCTATTTATTTGAAGCAATCACCAATATGCTGCTGTTAATGTGTGGCTCATAAATTTAACGTTTTAACAGCGATGCTCGATGTAAACCAATAAAACGTGGCAGAAATAATGAAAAAGCAATTGTTTGTACACACTCATCAAACACTTAAATAGACAATCACTGAGACAGAAAAAAGGTCATAAAAATGACGTTCTTATTGAAAACGATACATAGTTTTACAGTTGCATAGATTAGACGATGCATAGATAATCTTGAAATGTGTGGATATTCAACGTGAATAAGTTTTCAACTCTGCCTTGTTAGTACAGACTTCAGTCCCAATGATGTGGGTAATAAGGTAAAGGGTCTGAAGATAAATGTATAAAACATAAGATAATAAACGAAAAATTAAATTTGAATGTGAATGAAGTTGAAAAAATTATTGTAATTATTCAGAGAGTTACTTATTTTATAATTGATAAACATATGTATAATATTTATATATTTGAACAATATTGAACTTGTATAACCATCAACAGCGAAATGTATAAGATATACGTCCTGGAAGTTATTCAGTTAACAACAAAAAAGCGCGAAATGATCGAAGAAGGTCATAAGAACCAACCAAGATGGATATTATCTTGCGCATGTAAGAGTCGAGACTGACAGTATGCCTCTCCCAAGTAATAACGACAATAGTTGTTGGATTCAAGAATTCCGCTTGATTAAAAATAATATTTTATGACCTCAAATCCATTCAACCATTTTTAAGCATGGATCAACGACACTTTAATGGAAGACTCGCCAACGAGAAATGTCCTCCGATAATTTAAAGATCAAATTGGAACGAATATTTTATTTGCATGGCCACCAGGAATTTCTAACTTATGCTAAAATCGATTATATTATTTTCAGTTTTTTCCGTTGCCAATTCAAGTAAGTACGAACGTTTCTGCATAACAAGTTCACTACGAGTACGATCTTCAAAGAGGTATGTTTAGGTGAATGTGATTTTTTTACAAAGAATCGAGAAATCGAAATGTCATTGTCGTTTATGCTTTGGAAAACAGTTCGAATCTCCCCTAAGGACACTAGGGTCGTTGGATGGTTTCCACTGTCCAACACAGCCCTCGGTAGATATCATATCGACATGTGCACATTGAATGCTCATATTGCACACTTTTTTATTCGCTTCGTTCGGAATTCTTGAAGCCAGACATTCCGTAGTTGGCATCGGACACAGATATCGCTGGATGTAAGGAGCTGCTGCATCGTGTGAAGGTTCCGTTGAACCTGCAAAACACAATGAGACAAAATACCTGCTTCGATGGTAAACGAGGACTTCTAGTGTTGGATGCAATATCAATTTAAACACACACGCTTAGTGGAATCATCCTGTTACGTGTTTTCTTCTGTTCGATCATATAAGCTAAAATAATTAAAAGAAATGTCTCTTCTCCTATTCTACGTAGTGATAGGATTCTAGGATCAGCGCCTTTTTTTAATCTCGTTATCTCGTTAAAAATATTAATAAACACGCAAGAGTGATTAAGCGGGACGAGTTCTTCGTTTCATACTATTCTATCAAGCTCCAACCATGTCTTTATGTTGCATACTAGCATTCTTGCTATTTCCAGGATCACTTCTCAAAGAATCGTTTGTGTCGTGTTGCTGTCGTTTGTCGAGTTGCATTGAGTTTTCCATCCCTCAAAATCAGCTGGCCAATACGGAGAAAACTATACCGTGTCCCAACACCACCACCAGCTGATGTCCCAAGCGGTAAGCTTTCACTGATTTGCTTGTTTAATTAAAAGCGCCGGCGAATGGCACCCAACCAACAACCCATCTTCCCATCTCCAGCGATGTACACCTTGCGATCGCTTCACTCATCAACAGCACCAAATTGTATCAACGCGCTGTGTTCCTCTGTTGCTGCTATCGTGCATTCTAACCGATCAGTTCATTTCCAGTCATTCACAGAAAAGGAAAATTGAAAAGAAAAATGCTTCTGCTCTCTTTTGCCTATTTTCGCTACAACAACAACAAAATCATTAACAAACATAGCAAAACAAAAAACAGCAAACACGCGACACGAAACGCTCCACTCAGCACTAAAGAAAAGGAGTCAAACGAACCGAAGCATGCTTCTCGGGCAGCAGTTGACGGTGTCTATTATGTAGCGTTCCAGGACCGGAAGAACACGTACAACTTCCCCTCTATCTATCTATGTCGGTGTGTCTGCCGTCTTAGTCGTGGTGATCGGTTCGGCGAAAAAAGAAATTGGCCAACGGTATAAGCCCGAACTGAAGCGCGGGAAGGCGACAGTTCGAAAATTGCTTCACTGCACTGTAAAGGTATCTCAGTGTGGCAGCCAACAACACAAGCACAGCAAGCGGAAGGATGGTGTGAACAGTGAAACAAAAGGCAAAGGACACTGCCAAACGGTTCGCAACAGCAATCCCAAGAAAAAATCTAGAAAATCCGGAAAAATAGATAACAGGAAGAGAAAAAAACCACACCCCAAGACCACCCATTTCGACGCCACCCCCTTCGGAAAGAAGCCGTTTTCCTTCGTTTTTTTTGTTTTGTTTTGTCCGGATTTGTGGGACCAGTTTCGTCGCATCGTATCCGGCCAGGCGAATATGAAGAAATTAAGGAACATAATAAATTTAATTAAACTATACACAACGTCCATCTTTCTGGCGACGAGAGGGAAATGGTCCCACGCGACGGTCGCACCGAACAAGCAACCGACCGTGAATGGGCGCATCCTTTTGCCAAAGGCCCGGCAAGCATCCTTTCAGCCACGATCCAGTATCGAACCGATGGTTCCCAAATCTCGGCCCGACTCACTACTGCTCAGCCGTTTTGCGTCGTGAAAATGTTTGCCGTCCTCCTCGGTTTTCGGTGCAACCCCCCGACTGCCAACTGCCCGACTCCCGAGGCTACACACTGTGGACGCGTGGATCTTAATTGAATACGGATGAAAGGAGCAACTTTTTCGTCCCATTTTTACGGAAGCTTTCACCCGTGCCGCCTTTCCCGATCGTGGCGTGGATCGGGCCACCAGGGTAGATTGCCGTTACGGTATTTCTCCAATAAATAAACTATCGTCAGCAGAAAGCTGAGCAGCTGCGGGGTTTGCTATGAAGTTCCAATAGAGCAAAAGAAGGGGAGAAAGGGGGGGGGGGGAAGGGAGGAGGTGAAAGTGTTGGTTTGACAGGTGCGGGAGACTTTTCCTATCATCATTTGTGAGAGGCTTTATTATAAGTTGCGCCACCACCGGATCGTTCGCATTTCGGAAGACCAACTTGTGGATCGTCCAGAGGGGGGGGGGGGGGAGGAACACGGATGAAGGGAACGGAAGGAGGGATATGCCCCCCTTTTCCGGGCTATCCAGTCCGCTCTTGTCCGAGACAAGTGCGGCAAAGTGACTAAGAATTAAGACAGCTTCCGAAACTCTCCAAGCACCATTCCCTGCCAAAAGCGACCGAAATTGCACATTTCGATACAGCTTTGGAAAAGTTTTGCATTTTTTCTCTCTCTCTTTTCCTTCTATATTCATTCCTTTCGCTTTCTCTCTCTCTCTCACTCTATCTCTCTCTTGCCCCTTTCTCTCTCCGTGTATTGTGCACCTTTTAATGTATCCGGTGCGTTTTGTTTCCTTAAGCCGAAAGCACAATAGCCACGGAGCCGGCTGATCCTTCGGTAAAGACGAGTAGTCCGTAATTAAACCGATACCGGCGTGTGGGTGGTGTCCCACCCGCCCCACCAAGCGAGCGCACCGATAGGAGCGCACTGTAGCTGACACAATTAGGTTCGCTGCGATCGATGCTGGCGCTGGCGGCACTGGAAGGCAATGCATTGGCGACATCGAACAAGCGCACCGCAACTCCAATAATCCGATTCCGACCATTTTTCGGGACAGTGTGGGGCAGGATACTTAGTGCTTCCCGGTTTTGTTCGTTATACGTTACGTTTTCTTTTGCGCGTTTGCCTTTCCACGAACCATGAACTAACCGAACCGGTTAGTGGTATGGATCAGTATCGAGCCGGTATCTACTGCTTTCCCTTACTTCGATACCGTACCGTATTATGATGGAATTGAAGTTTTAATCCCGGCAATGGATTGAAGCTGGGACTGTGAACGCATTGGTGCGTCGCTTTTTTTTTCTTTCGTCGAAGGCAAGTTAATTAATTTCATTGACGGTTTTATGTAAAATAAAAGCAAAACTAAAGGTAAGCGTGATCAGTGCGCAGTTGTGCAAGGATAGTGATTACCAAGTGAATCTATAGAACGAGGAAGAAGTAATATTTGAAATGAAATCCTTAATACTTCTGTTGAAGAAGGGAAGATGAAACATTTATTTAATTATCGGAAAGATTACACAGATACTCAGAATTTTGACTGGCATAACCTTTGATATGATCTCTCTGTCAAATGCGGATATTCTAGTAGTGTCTTAAAATTCCATCACGGACGTTACTTACCTGCTTATCTTATTTTTTTTTTCAATAGCCTATTTCAGCAGTCGAGTAGTAGAATCCGAGTATTAGAATAAAATCTAGCATTTTAGAGCTTTTTTAGAGTATTTTTATCATAACTAGTTTTTTGCTCCGAGAAGTTTACTGATCACTGAATTCACCGTTTTGTTTATTGCTAGTAATATTCATATTGACATAAAATTGTCTTTGGATAAGAAGCGACCTTTTCTCCACCAAATTGCTTAAATGCTCTTGAAATGAAATATGCCAAGTCAACATACTATTACTTTAAGTCACAAATACATAAAAAATTCTTATTTAAAATTGTCTTTTAAAGTCCTCAGAATCATTCCGTATGTAATATATCCTCAATTTTAACACACTTTAATAACTGAAACAAAATTCACAATAATTCCTCTGCGGTAGAACGTTCAATTTTATACAGAATCTCTTCCTGGTGGAAGCCCCCAAATTAATACGCCCCACTATTATTATCCAACAATCAATAGTTCCGAAACTTAACTCCATAATGATGATGAGCATTCATGGAATTGTTTCGAAAATTCTTTAAAATTCCACAACGTATTCAAAAAGTATCACCCACACGTCACCTTGTTCACCTTTTCCAACCCACTCACTCCAAACTGCACACCCAAATTGTTTCTTACAGGTTGTATCGGACAAGAAAAAAAAGCAAAGCAAACATACAACAACGAACAGACAACAAACACACACAACGTACGAGCCGCAAACAAACAAAAAATCTCATTAAAACATTAAAATGAAGACACAATCACCCCACGGTAAAGCGCAGCACGGGCACGGACATTACACAAATACTCCTCCCCCCCCCCCCCTCACACACACACACACACTGGCCCATTGCACGTGGAAGGGTGGGCCTCCCCTTTTGTGCATTGCTGCCGAAAAGTGCATCCGGAGTTCATTGTGCATCCGGAGCTTAATTTGCCGGAAATGTACAATAGACAATGGGATGCGGCCCATCCGATGCCCTCATCGCAGCCGCTAAGGGTTTCCCACTTTTGCGAACCCGTAAGCCCTTTGGCACGCCCTTTACCGCCCGGTTCCTGCGCTTCCT